>VSMD01091559.1:0-106727 GCA_008750895.1 Mirza zaza | reverse complement strand
GAGGACAGGGGAACTAGAATCCTGGCAGATTTGGAGTTGTGCTGCCGGTGCATGGCCTTGCCATGCCACTTGGTCCCTTTGACCCAAGTGTGTCCTTTGAACTAGCTGGCTTGTGTGAGGGTTGAGAGACGAGGGCAATGTTGTTAAACGTCTACCTATTGCCCGACAGGTTATAGACATGCAGACACCTCATACATAATTGCTATTATGACTTCAATATTAAAAAGAAAACCCAAACCAAAATAGCCTACGTACTTTCTTCCGGGAGGTTTGCACTGGGCAGCGTCGGACCGGCAGAATCTCAGGGGAGGGAGTGTCCTAAGAGGTCTTCGGTTCTCACGCCCGTCCCTTCCTGGACCCCTCGTCAGCACTGCCACGAATTCCTTGCCTACGTCCCACGAAGGAAGTGGCTCCTCGTGAAGCACGCCTTTGCACTCAGGTGGATCTGAATTCACCTCTCGGCCCTCCCTGCTGTTGCGTGATCTTACTCTGTGGCTGAGCCGTCTCTGAGCGTCAGATTCTGCACTGTGTGCAATGTGGATAATCACATTTGCCTTGTTGAGTTATTGTGAGGATAAAGGGGAACGAACACGCTTAGTGACCAGGAAAACACCAGCACGTAGTAGGAACTCAGCAAGCGGGAGCTGCACACGTGTATCTCGTCCAGTCTGGAATGTCCGTGCTGTGCTGCGCTGAGATATTTTTCCCTGTGGCTTCACTCACTCCTCACCTTCCCTGGAGGGCACTAAGCCCGAGACCCACCTCTCTTCCATGTGACAGCCCCCAGGCTTGTGGGGCTGTGCTCCTACTTTCCCGAATATTCTCTTTTCGTGGCAAAACAGCCCAGACCTTCAACTATTTTTTTCCCTTTGCCAGATTCCGGTCAGCTCGCTGTATGCGCCTCTTGTCGGTCTCATTGATATTACACATTCAGTATTTACATCATCAGTTTTTATTTATCAGAGTGAGGCCAAACCGTGGATATTTTTCATCGGAACAAAGCTGGGATCAAATGCTGCCTTGGCTGGGAGAGCCACCCGGTGTGCTGAAGAGCCATGCATGTAACAGAAGCAAACTGACAACCATTGCTCTCATTTGACCTCTGGGGAACCAGGGAGTAATTTAAGACTTGAAATGTGGGATGCAAATTAGTGTCTGCCTACTCCCTGGCTTCAGGAAAAAGGCTTTCATTTTCCAAGGTGATTACAGTAAATTACACCTGGAAGAGAGAACCTAGAATGATGCCTCAAAGTGCCGTGAATTAATCGAAGAGTTTTCGCCACACGTACATGTGTCGTGGAAGTGGAGCAGAAAGATGGAGACGGGGAAGGAGAGTGTTTAATAGATTAATTAGGAGCAGAAACCAGCTCAGCCCCCCTTTTATTGTGACAGTTTCTGAATGCTTGAGCCTTAAGTATAGGAATAATATGGATAGTCATTAGCACTCCCTTTGACTGGGGTCTCTAGAATGGAATATATTATCCTAATATAACTTTCAGAGGTACTTAACAGCAATGTCAGAGCTTCTTCTGAGTCTTAGAACATATCACGAATTAAGGGTGGTGAAGCCAAATTAAGAAATAAGCTGAGCGATTGCTACTTGCCTACGAAAGAGGGTCTGGCGTGTGCCTGGCACCCCAGGATAAAATTAGAAGAGATGGATGTCGTGAGAGTCTACATGAGGGCGCATTCTTCACCTCGAGAGTCCAGCGTGGAGCCAGGAAGTTGAAATGAGGGCAGCAATATAGTTTGGAGGAGGAAGAGTTCAATGAATAGGGTCATTTAACCTAAGGAAGGTTGGCCCAAGGAGTCATCTAATCACAGAGCTGGAAGACATGAGTGGGTGTCGTTTAGAAGAGAGTTGTGCTTTGTCCGGCAGGCTGAGAATGGACTAAGTAGGGAAGGAGAGAAATTGTAGCACCGAGGACTTAGACAAGTCATCAGTGAGAAAATTCCAGGTATGAGGTTGCTCATCTACAGAGGATTCTTTAGTGAAGTCAGGGAATTGCTTGAATTAGAATTTAGTTAGAATTTTTCAAACCTCAAACTCATGTTTTCAGAACAGTGTACAATGCCATCTTTCTGGAAAGGGAATTGGGTGGCCTTTGGCACGCTTCGGCATGGAATTTTTCTGCAATTCCCTGATTAGGGATGTTTCCTAGCCATAAGATCAACTGGGTGCCTGAACAGTCTGTAAGGAAGGGGGTCAAGCTCGGTTCTTGGGAGCTGGCAGCCCTGGGCAGATCATGCAGGGAGTCTGCCAAGAGCTCGCTGTCGCGTGACTGTATGTGCATACGTGTGTATGTCCATATATGTATGTATGTATGTATGTGTGTGCGCATACAGTCAATTCTCATTATTCCTGGTAGTCATGTTCTGTAAGGTCACCATAAACGCTGAATTAGCAAATACCGACGGACAGTGAAAACAACATTGCTCCGAGAGGAAATGCGAAGTTAGGTTTCGGCAAGGCTCAGGTCATGACATTTTTTTAACCGATTAATACGTAACCTTGTTTTACATGTTTTCTGTTTAAAGACACCTTGTTTAATGTATTATATACCATGGGTTCACTAACATGGAACTCACGGCCACATGCACACGCGGTGCTGTCACTCAGGCCCCTGAAGGCGCATCACAGCTTCTTGTGCTCGAGAACACAGGACAGCTTCAGCACTGTGCTTAGGGACATTTTAAATGGCGAAATCACCAGCCAAAAAAAGCACACAAACGAGAAGATGATGGCACTAGATACACCTCTCCGAGGACCCTGCTAGCAGTACAGGAGCTGAAACAAACAGGCAAACCCTGCCTTGTTTGATCTCGGCTGGGAACGCGTGTGTTGGGTGACTCAAAGTTTTCACCGCTCTGCGCATGTTCATGAATGACCTTGAAAACGTTGGAGTATTCATTTGGGGGTTACGCATACTTTTAGTGAGGACATGAATTTGCAAAAACAGAGTCTTGAATAATGAGGATCGACTGTCGATACATAATCGTTGTATTTCCAGAACACGGTCCTTCAATGAGCTGAGGATACCGCCCCGGCTAAAATCCTCCTGTCGTTTTTGTTTGGGGAGCTGGTCAGGGTGGGAACGAGAGCAAGTGCCGAAGGTACAAGCCATCGCCTCTCTCCATTCACTTCCGCTTTCAACACCTGTCACTGGCAGAGCAGTCAGCCTGGCACCGAGCAGATGCCCAGAGGAGCAAGGTGACGCCTCCCGCAAGGCTCTAATAGCGCAGTCGGGGGTAACGTGCGTGGGCTCACGTGCCAGGCGATGAGAGTGAAGAAAAGGCGGAAGAACTTTCCGAGAGAGCGAGCCTTCCAGACGGGAGACTGGGGAAGGCTTCCTGGAGGAGGTGAGCGAACGGGGCCTTTGAGAAATGGGAGCATCTGTGGGTAGGAGGGTGGACCGCAGAGGGTTGCGTGTGTGCGCGTGAGGGCTGTGCTCCGTGCGGGTGTGTCGGGGTGTGGAAGAGCGTGCTGTGTGTGAGTGGTGGGCCAGGGGTGCTGCAGGGTGCCAAGTGGCTCCGAGTTGAGAAGCTACAGAGGGTGGAGGTTAATACTATGAAACCAGACCGCCCGCGGCCGTTCCTCCCTTCCACCCCTTGCTAGCTGTCACCTCAGGCAAGTCACTTAACCTCTCAGGGTCTCTGTTCCTCTTTTACAGAATGTGGATAATTATAGGATCTCTCTTTTAGGATTATTGTGAAGTCGAAATGAGTTAATATTTGCAAAATGGTTAAGACAGTGCCTGGCACAGCTGAATGCCATGTAAGTATTTGCTAGGATTGCCAAGGAGGCCCGGGAGACCCAGGCAGGAGCCTTGGGGTAGGGGGACTTGGGGTAGGGGGACTTGGGCTGCGCTGCCAGGAGGGGCATTATCTAGGGAGTGGGGTCGGGGCCAGGGTAGTCCAGAGCAGGCGGCGATGTGGGCACCGGTCAAAGCAAGAGGACCACAGTGGAGTCAGCGAGAGTGTCTGTTCCTGTGGCTGTCGCCGTGTGTGGTGAGCAAGAGGAGGAGATGCATCAGGTGACACCAAGCTTGGCTGTGCAGAGATGTATGCACCGGGGGTGAAGTGGGGACAGAGACTGGAGGGCAGAGATGAAGAAGGCACGTTCAGGCCCAATGGTCTGGGCCAGCCTGGCCAAGTAGATTGTCCTGGTAGAACGAGAGGGAGACAACATCTGCACACCGGGGACTTGATGCCCACATCGTGAACCTCCCCTCCCCCATCCCCCTCCCCTCCCCCCTGCCTCTCCTCCCTCAGCTCTGTGGTGCCTCCTGCCATCACTTAGGATTCAGACTGTGAGACGGTGACTGGCCACGGTGCAAAGAGAGCCGATAACCACCAGGATGAGCTAAGGGACCTCCTGATGCGTGGCAATTTAGCATGGCACTGGGAGTGAACTGTAAAGGCCCGTTTATGTCACTGTCTGCCCCACTAGACTGTGAGACACTCAAGAGCAAAGCCCTTGTTTATTATTTCATCTCCAGCTTATATCATGGGGCCTATAACATAGGCGGGCTCAACAAATATTTGTAGAATTTTTGGGGAAACTGAGGCCTGAAGAAATGAAGGGAATGAGGTTCAATGTATCCAACTGGTGGCACGCTGGTTCTTTGGGTAGTGTAGTTTACCTATAAGGCTCTCTAGGAAGCTGTGACATCAGCACCCTTTGGCTCTAGGGCCCCCCTGAGTGTTTTTTGTTTGCTTGCTTTTGAATCCCGTCTCTCCTACCCTGGTCCTCCAGACCTGTTCCTCCATCCGCTTTTGTTCTGCTCATAGCTAACTCACTTCTTAGGAAGAGGAAGCCACCAACCATACCGGGTTACACACAGAAGTAGAAAGTTGCTTTGGTGAGATATTTTTAGAATTGAGCATTTGATTTTGAAAGACTCATCCCTTTCCTGGGATTGGTCGGCCCATTAATGGAACACTGTGTTCCCATTGATGTGACCTGGGGTGGAGGAATATTTCTGGCCGGAAGGGTCTGCCTCACCCTCTGAAGGGGCCCACGGAGTGACTCCTGCGTGTAGAGCCATGCTGAATCCTGAACTGCATCTTGGAGAGGCCCAGCCTGTGGACCCAGTGAGACCTAGGAATGAGGAAAGTCATATTTGAAGCTCACTTACTTTATCTGGAATGAGAATGAACATAATGCCTATCTGTGTTTCAAGGGTGTTGTGATTAAATGAGGTAACGTATGTGAAACTGCCAACTCAGAGACCAGGTAGGTGCTCTGAAATTGTTTCTCCTTCTTTCTCTCCTTCTCTTCTTTCTTTCTCTTTCAGTTTCTTTTTTTTGAAAACTACTCCTCTGTAGATGTCAAATATGGTAAACTCTTCCATGAAATGCTGGAAAGAGTTCATGACTCAAACATGCCAAACAACACGGAGATTCAGACTGAGAAATTGGACAGATGATTAAGCACGTGTATATATCTGCATTGATTAGATATTTTAATTCTACCGTCTGCATGATACTGCTCATACACAATGATAGAAGCCAAGAAACTATCTTGTCTGACCACTCGTATTTTCAGATGTGACCCAGAAAAATCGGTTGACTTGTTCAAGGCATCCTGACTGGTTCCCGGCAGATCTGAACCTGGAACTCCAATCTCATTCTCTGCCTCTAGACACACACACACACACACACACACGCACACACTCGTGCAAACATCTCATGCTGCTTTCCATTTTTCAAAAAATGACATCTGGCCAGGAATAACATCGCACTATATTGCAATCTTTTCTTCTCTTCCTGTGTTTGAGCTGTTGCTCTTGCCTCTGAAGTGCTGGCATGGCCTCTTTGCCCTGTGGACTTACTCAGAAGAAAGGCATAATGACAGGCGAGTGGGTTCGGCACTCCAGGGTGCACTACCTGCACCACGGTGGGAAGCAGGGACGTGCCGGGGTCAAAGCAGCCCTGGTCTTGCTGTTCCTGCGTAAGATCTCTTCTTGTCGCTACCTGATGGGCCAGTGCTCTAAATATGGAAACTGTTTATAGCCAAAGGTCAGTTTCCCGCTAAAACAGGCCGCCTCTTTTGCTTTGGAGGCAGCTGAGTCTGGGCTGGCTCACAGCTCTTGAAGGGAGATGGCTGGGCCAAGTTTCCCGGGCAGCGAGCTAAGTCGTGGCCCTTGAGGGTTTTACACGGCACAGCACAACCTTCCTGCTTCATGTCTGGGGGCTCAGTGTGTCCCCAAGGCCATACCCACCGCAGACAACTGCGTCTTCCTGGGAAACAGGAGCTGCCTTTCAACTCTGATTCCTTTATCATAGGTTCGGCCAACAAGGCCAATAACAGCTCCTGTTTTTGAGCACATTTGTGAGTTCTGTGCCAGGCACGCATTATCTCATTGAATCCCTATAATAATCCTTTAGGGGTCAGTATTTTATCTCCCTTTTAAAATCAGGAAACTGAGTCTCAGAGAGGATAAGTGATTTGCCCACAGGTTGTAAACCAAGGTCCTTGTTTCTGTATTAAAACAACCCTGGGTTCTCTCCTCCAGCCCAGAACCAAGGCTCCAGGGAAGTCAAAGGGGCTCTACAGTGACAGACAAATAGCATTTGCATCCTCATGGTGTATGCTCACGTCTCACCTTCCCACTGGCACAGGCCAGCACTGTCCCGTGGGCTCTGGGAGTCTCCTCTCAGAATGTCACCTTGTGGATTTTTTATTTTTAGCTTAACTGAGCCTCAAGCTGCAGTCATTAAATCAATACACATTTGGGGTCTAGATTGAGCTTCTGGAAGAAAGTGAGACATCAGTGCCTGACACATAGTAGGAATTCAGAAAATATTTGCTTGAAGGATGAATAAGCACCTACTCCGTGCCAGGTGCTGGGAGGACAATGTGGAACAGAGATGGGTAAGATGACAAGTAGCCCAAAACCCAGATCAGAAGAGAAGCCACGTGGTGTGCACTTTAACAGTGAACAGTACAAGTTGCACATGTTAGGGTCCGAATGGGTGATACTGCCAGGAAATTCAGAAGAAAGATCCCTGGGGACCGAAGACTTCCAGCTGGTGTGAGGAGGCTGGGATAATGGAGAGGTCTGATTTGTGTGGCAGGACCCTAACCAGAAAAAGAACTTAGTGGCCACCTAGCAGAGTCCCAGAGGGCCTAGGAGGCAGGAATCTCTCCCTCCCTGAGAGGACTCAGGAGACTAGAAGGCAGGAGGAATGTGTGGGGAGGGTGGGAGTCTTTGCAGTAGGAGGTGTTAGGTAGATAGGATCTCTGGCTTTTCTAGGGAGGAATTGCTCTACTTGGGAAGAAGGATTAGGGTGGGCACTCTGTTTTTGTGATGCTCACCCTTAATTCTATCCCAAACAACCTACACCTAAAGAAGGAGGGAATGCTTTATAAAGTCTGGGAATTCCCCAGCCCAGGCATGATAGGATTTGGAAAGTGACTTAGAGTAACCTAAAGGTGATTATGTCATTAGCTTAAATCTGCATTGTGGCTCAGCCCCCACCCCTAAGCCCTGCCCCCTGTGGGCTTTTGAAGAGGGAGTATATATATATATATATATATATATATATACACACACATACATATGCAGATGGAATTTTGAGGACACCCATTGGTCATTTGGTAGCATCCCACACCTCCTGAGACCCCTCCCCTAGATTGGGCCAAGAAAAAGAAACAATCTAAGAATTCAGAGAGAGAGAGAGAGAGTCAGTCAGTTAGTGAGTCGGCCTCTCTCCCGTGTGAAAGAGCTGCTGTGTGACAATGCCATGTGACACTGCGTCCTGCCTGAGGTTACTCCATCACATTGGCACAGCTGGTGACTTTTCCAAGCCAGGTGCCAGAGGGGACCAGGAGAGTAGAATGGACTTGAGACTTTGGTGTGTCTGGTCATTCTTCGGCCAAGAGCACACGGAGACCGAGGGCAGACCGACACCCTGACAGAAGGAGCTTGGCCCTAATGCCCTCTTCTGTGTCTAAGTTTCTCAATCTATCATTGAGTCAGGGGATCTTTCCAGAGAAAGTTGTTGTTTAGAACCCAAACCAAAAAACAGTATCCACAAAATGAACCGTGGAACTCTTCTAGAATGTTGGATACAATTCTCTTATGCTTATTTCGTGCTCTGTTGCATTCCATTTTAAAATCCTCATTCCCAGATGGGACTTAGGGAGAGAACGGGAATCCCAGGCTCATAGACACATGGATTCTGGTGGCATCACTCAGAGATGACTGACTTCTCTTCCATGAGGGTGTTGAAGCCCTCTTTTGCCTCCAAAGTGTCTTCTCTGTTCTAGGGTGTTGCGGTCCTCTAGGGTATGAATGTGGGGCCAGGCGAGTGTGAGCTCCTAGCAGGACAAAAAAACCAAAAACAAAAATAAAAACCCAAGTCCTGTGGGACCACTGCTCTCCCTGTCAGGGAGGGAGAAAGATGCCTACTGGCTTTGGAGGCCACCTGGCCAGGAGGTGGGGGTCATTTTCCATCATGGTTGTCTTTCACAAGGCTCCCATGTGTCCCTCCCAGAGGAACTCTGGGGCTCTCTGTGTCTCCTTCCTTCTCTGTCACATAGCGGAGGTGAGGGACGGGAGTGCCTGGTAAGTGTATTTGCTCAACGTCACAGATTGGTGTGGGGTCAGGTCTTGGGATGAAATAAAATCGTCTTGCAAACTCTGTATTCAGCAGCATGTGCCCCTTCTAAAGACCCAAACTGCAACCATTTGCCCAGAACCTATGTTTGGGAAGGGAGGTGGTGTCACAGAAAGAAACCACTGTTAGAGGCAGGTTAAAGCGGAGGCAGAGCTGAGTGAGTGACCACGGAATGTGCAGGGACCAGCTAAAGAGAGGAAGAGATCACTTTATTATTGGTGGAATGGCAGAAGAGGTCACTCAGGGGTGGCAGCGGTGCAAGTGGAAGTCCTGGGAGGTTTTGGGGGGCAGGGAGCATTTCAACAGGATCTTCAATTAAGATCGTCAACAAAATCTTCAACAAGAGCTTCAGTCTTCAGTATAGTCAGCAATTGTCCATCTGTCCCTCCCTCCATGCATCAGTCCTTTTATCCATCTATCCATCCATCCATCTACTATCCAATCGCCTGTCCATCTGTGCAGTTTCAGTGTGAAAATGTTAGTTCTTAGTGCGCTCATGGCTGAAGAATGACCAGACACACCAAAGTAAGGTAAGCACAAAAATGAGGTTTATTGAAGAAAGAAAGATAGGATTATAGAGCAAGAGCAAGATATAGGTTTATCGAGCTTGATAGATACACCAAGATGATGACCAGATGCATTGTCACAGCAAAGGGAGAGCAAAAGGAAGGGTGCAAAAAAAGGGGTTGGTCATGGTCTGCATCTTGTTTTATGATGCCCAGATTGGGACCCCCCCAGTGGCTCAGACGTCACCATGGAACCACTTTGGACAATTGGGAGTTGCATTACTACACCCACGGGTTATTCTAGGTCAATTTCTAGAACCTATGGTACCTGTGCTGCTTGGCCCATGGGCTAGAGAGTCCTCCGCATTCTTTTGCAGCTAGCATACTAAGTTGATTGGCAGATTCGTAGGGCATTCCCTCATCCCCAGGTATGGCAGTCTTCAGGGATATTAGGGTGGAGCAGGACCAAGATGGTGGCCACGGCACCCACATTTCTCCCTAGGAGACCCAGAATCCCTCACTATCTACCTAACACATCCATCCTTCCACTCATCCATTGATCCACCCATTTATCAAATAGATACTGAGTTTCTACTATGTGTCTGTTATATAGCTGGGCACCTTCACATACATTTCTTGTTTAATTACAGCAATCCTGTCAGGTAGGCAATAGTATCCCCAATTCACAGATAAAGATGCTAACTCCAGGCGACAACATTTTTCTCCTTTTACCCCTTCCTACTCTATCCTATCCTACATCAAGGAAGAAACCTCTACTTATCTTCAAGAGCCACCTCCCTTTGCTTCACCAACCTCGCTCCCTGCCTCTATTCTCTTCTCCACTCCAATCCATTCAGCCAAGTCTCTAAGACAGGGACCTGTGCAAGCCACATTTCTTGCGCATTACCTCAAGAGGGCTTACCATCGACCAGGGCCCAAGTCCCACCCCTCGAATTCAATGGTCAAGGCCCTGCATGACCTACTTTCACTGCCTTCATCGCATTATGCCTCTTTTCTAACTTTTATATTAGTTAAATTAGGCAACCCACTGTTCCCTAAGTACCTCTGGGTTTTTCCCGTTTCAGAGTCTTTGCTCACCCCATTTAAATTGCCCTCCCTGCGTAGTACAAACGTGTTAAATTGAAGTCAATTCCAAATGTGCCCTAAATCCTCCTTTCTTCAGGAAGTGTGCAGAAGGGCAGTTTCAGACCTCCTGGCACCTCCTGGTGCCCAGGGCAATCATTGCTGCCCCTCCCTGCACATGGGGCAGGGAGCTATTTCTGGTTGATGGTGTTGGGCAGGCGACAACCCTGTTCCCAGCAGTCTGCAATGCCTGGGTCATAGCAGACGCCCCTCAGGACATGCACCCACGTTGGATATGTTGATTGTATGCCCTGAAACTGCATAAATGGTACTTGATCTCAACAAGAAAGATGGGCGACAGCCATCTGCCCCTGCCCCAGTCCTTTCCTCCCTTAGTTACTGACTCCAACCCCAGCCTGAGCCTCACCCATCTCTGACTCTAACTCTGCCCCAGACTAAACTTCATTCCTCAGAGGTGCTGACGTGGATGTCAGATTTGCCTTATAGTTCTGTTTTTATTCATCAGCAGGGACTATATTACTTATCGTGCTTATAAAACGGTGCTATAGAGTGAATGTTCCCCCCGCCCCCTGCTGCCAGATTCAAGTGTCGAAATCCTAATCCTTAATGTGACAGTATTTGGAGCTGGAGCCTTTGGGAGGTGATTGGGTCAGGACGGTGAAGCCATCAACATAGGATTAGTGCCCTCACCAGAAGAGACGCGAGAGCTTGCCCTCTCTCCTGCTTCCACCACGTGAGAACACCGCGAGAAGATCACCATCTGCACGCCAGGAAGAGGGCTGACCCCGGACCCCCGGATCCCTCGGCACCTTGATCTGGGACTTCCAGCCTTCGGAACTGTGAGAAACGCATGTTTGTTGTTTAAGCCATTCAGTCCACGGTCATTTGTTACAGCAGCCCAAACGGACTAAGACAAATGGAAAAGTAAGGAACTCTCACAGCCCGCCTAGTGGGCTTTCATCTGTTTTCACATAAACTAGAGCAGGAGTTTTGCATACATAGCAGCAAAGCACTCAGCGTCTCCAGGAGGTAGTTCGAGGCCAATGCCACCAAGCGAGGCGCTCAAATGCAATAAAGGGAAGAGAAACGGCGGCATGTCAGGGACAGAGTGGGGGGAAGAGATGCACAGAGGGGTTGGGACGGATCAAGGCTCCCGTGTGCTGTGGCCACAGTGCCAGGTATATACCCGATCGGGAAATAATAAAGGATTTTTAGGCTCTGTCAAAATGTTTTCTCATAATAGCCTGGCATTGAAACAGTCATATGAAGCAGAGACCAGCGAGCTTTGAAGGAGAGATCTGCTCTGCCAGATCTCGAACCAGCTCGGCGCTGCGGCTGGAGACGGAGGCTTCGGTCCGCGCTCCTCCTTCCAAGCGCCGCAAGCCCTGTCTTCACGAGGCTTCTCTGACGGGCTGTGACGCCTCCTGCCTCCACGGTGGACCCGAATCATTCTCCCATCCGTGGCCAGACTGATGAAGAAACACTTTTCTGTCTTGAAGCACTTTTCTGTCTTCGTCTGGAGTCCTTGGCAGAGGCCACCTTGGCTGAGGTTCAGGACAATACGAACTCCTGGGCGGAGAATGGTCTGACGGTGGCCCGGCGGCGGCAGCTCGCACAAGTGAGTGGCACACAGGCCAGGCGGGAGCTGGGCTCTGGGGGAGCCACAGGGGGGCCCTGGTCCACCGTGCCCACGATCCCCAGGAATGCCAATGAGTTTTCTCCACCTGTCCTGCCAACAGCATATGTGGCAATTTTGAATGTGAATAGCCACTTCCCAGACTTTTTTCCTAGTAAAACACCCACGTCATTTCCTTCCTTTTCGGGGCTCTTCCTTGGACCCCTGGTTGGGGGGCACATAGTAGGCACTCAATAAATACTTGCCGAGTGTGTGCATGGGTGGTAATCCAGCACTAATCCCCTCTTTTCAGCTCCCCACCCCCAGGAAGAAATAAAAGATGTCCATTTGTGGTTCGGCCACATTCAGGCAAACTTCCATATTGCTGCCAAGTCCTGCCATCTGCCACCTCCGAGGTGCAGGTGCCGGGCCGCCTCGGCACCCACAAAGCCCGGCCGCAGGCACAAAGGCCCGATGTGCGCTGATAATTGCTGAGTGCACAGCCCGCCAGGCCGGCCAGGCTCATGCAAGTTTGCTGGTCTGCTGAGATTTGCATACAGATGGCCAGTCGGGGCGCAGGGCCGCCGCCACCGCGACAACGCCGCCTGCGCCCCGGGTAGACTGGCCGCAGCCCCTTTAGAAGTGCAGGCGGCTTTGACTGCAGCCGAGCCCGCCCGAAAGAGGCCTCATTCTGCCTATCTTGAATAGTCAGTCATTCAAGGGGTTGCTTTGAAATTTGAAGAGAGAGAGAGAAAGAGAAGCTGAGATGCAGAGAGAGAGATAGACACGCACACACAGAGAAAGGGAGAGACTGAGAGAGATTGAGACTGGGAGACTGTGAAAGATAGAGATAGAGAGAGAGAGAGAAGGAGAGCATGGAAGAAGAAAAAAAAAGGCGAATTCCTTTCTTTCTGAGACTGGAGAGTGTTGGGCAGGAAGCCACAGGGCTTCAAGAATGTGAGTGAGCCCCAGGAATGAGGTGGGGTCTCTGTGGAGACGCAGCCTCGGATGTGCAGTGTTCACTCCTTCCTGCTCCCTGGCCCTCGGGAGCCAGGGTCTCTCAGAGCCCAAGATGTGCAGGAAGCTCTGAGACAGGTGGCAGAAAAGGCACCTCTGTCACCTTGCAATGTCAAAGGCAAGTTGCAGCTGCTCTGAAACCAACGAAAGAAAACCCACGCACAAGAAGAAATTAAAAAAAAAAAATCCTGGTAGCCAGAAACACAAACATGGAAAGTTAGGCTGGAAGAGCTGTCCCTAAATCACGTCCCAGAAGCCTCTAAATGAGTTGGTGGGTGCCACAGGCTTTTTGCTCTTTGTGTTTCTCCATCTCGTTTGGTTTGGAGACAGCGCGCCAGGGTGAGTGGCCAGACCTCGGGGACACGCCCGGGCGCTCTGGGCATCCGACACATGGCAGGTGTTCCGGCCTCGCCCGATTCAGCCCAGCTCTCTGTTTAACAACCATCCCGAGGCTTTGGCTCCGTGTTTACTAATACCCCGCGCCCCCAGCCCTCCCACCAGCTCCCCCACCCCAGTGACTCCAGTGAATGGCCAACAAGGCTGCAAAAAAGAAAGGCGTTATTGAGAGAGTGTTGCCTCCCTTGTCCAAACTAAATGAAAGGGAATAGAATAGCCCCAGAGAGTGGCTATTTATCATGTTCTAACTGAACGCTCCAAACCAGCTCCTTGTCCTGCGTCACCTCTGTGTGAGAAATCTGGGGTCGCCCCGGGTCTCCCCCTCTTGCCCTCCGCAGCCGAGCAGCACCGCAGCCTCAGGTCCTCCTGCCTCCTCTGCGCTGGCTTCTGTCCACCCGCCCCTCCCCAGGCCCCCCACGGAGTGCCCAGAAGCCTCTAGAGCCCCTTCCCTCCACCTTAGCTGCCCGCCCACTAGCCCATCTTCTCCCACTGCAGCCAGAAAGCTGTTTCTAAAACACAGTTCCAGTTGTGTCTCTCTCTTAAAACAGTTCAATGACCCGTGATTGTCATCTAGAGAATACAGACCTAGCTCTCCAGATTGGCATGGAAACCCTCCTGGGTCCGGTTCCTCTCCCTCGTTGGCCCTGCACCTTGCACCGGGTGAATGAGCTGCCTCTGGATTCCACCCTAGTCTGGACTCTTTCCCACTCTTTTCTCTCTGCTCAAGTGCTGCCTCCTCTCCTGACGAGCAAGATGAGTCTCCTTCCTCCCTCCCTCCCTCCAGCCAGCAGGTACTTTTAGGAGCCAACTACTAAGCACGATGCAGGTGCTGAGGATACAGGGACGGAGACATGAGCACTTCTGTCTTCCAGCCCTTCCCTCTGGAACGTAAGGGTCCCGGTAGGACCCTCTGCCGTGGTACCCCACGTCCCTGTCCCAGCAGAGACAGGACAAAGGCAGAAACCAATGAGAGCAAGACCAGTGAACCCTGAGCTGAAGGATCTCCCTCAATATTTTTTTGCCATGTTTTCCATGTCTAGAACTCTGCCAGGAAGTCAGGGAATGTTATTCCCAGAGGCTCAGTCACGGAGCATCAGCCATGAAAGAGAAAAGGCAAATCACTGAAGATGTGACCCAGACACCAGCTTTGCTTTCCTGGTCTCTTTTGCCTTTCATTGCTAAAAACGTCAGAGTGACACTCACCTTAGATGCTGCGTTGCATCCTTTCCACAAATATTTAACGTGAATGAACACGATTATGAGTGAGGTATTTGTGTGATGATTTTTTATGAATTAGCTTGAAAATGTTTGTATTTTCACGCTCAGCGATGCGTCCCGACTTGGTGGCTTTCTTCCAGTGATCTTGTACCTGCTCTTGTCACTCTTGTCACTCTTACGTGGTCTCTGGCCAAAAGCAATGCAACCTGGTCTAAGCAGAAATGGAAAGATGTGCTGTAAAGAAGCGTCACAGGAGTAGAGTTTGCAGGTAAAATGGTTTCTTTAGGGCTGAATTTGGGGGGCTGTTGGGTAATGGTAAACCTTATCCAGGCTTTGGCTCATTCCTCCTTAACTTAAGTGGTGGGCAGACCAATTTCAAGGGGCTGGCATGAGGGTAGGGTGGCTGGGGGTGGGAAGAAGAATGAAAGATCATACATAGGAGAAAACGATCCATATATTGTGGATGGTCTAAACATTTTCACATGAGTCATTTTGATCTCATTTCAAACTGACTTTGCATCATTATTGAAAAGCCAACGTGGTAAAAGCAAGAAGAAACAGCATTTGGGGAACGGTGGAAGCCCTGTTACTAGGGATGTGATTTGAGGCCAGGCATATAAGCTCACTGAGCAGCATTTTCTTATTTCTAAAGGTAATAGACCAGGCGTGGTGGCTCACGCCTGTCATCCCAGCACTCTGGGAGGCCAAAGCGGGTGGATTGCTCAAGTTCAGGAGTTCGAAACCAGCCTGAACAAGCGTGAGACCCTGTCTCTACTATAAATAGAAAGAAATTAATTGGTCAACTAATATATATATATAGAAAAAATTAGCCAGGCATGGTGGCACATGCCTGTAGTCCCAGCTACTTGGGAAGCTGAGGCAGCAGGATTGCTTGAGTCCAGGAGTCTGAGGTTGCTGTGAGCTAGGCTGACGCCACGGCACTCACTCTAGCCTGGGCAACAAAGTGAGACTCTGTCACAAAATAAGTAAATAAATAAATAAAGATAATAACACCTCCTTTCTAGGCTTTTTGTAAGGGTTAAGTGAAATAATGTATACCCAGTGGAGAAGCTACCAAATAATAGGTGCTAAAAAGGAGCAGTTATTATCGTTTATGTTTATTATTGCTAAGAACAAAGTAAAAATGTGAAACAAACCTATCTACGGATTGGGTCTTTTACCCACAAGAAAGTATGAAGCAGAGACATAATCATTGCACCTTAGCTGCCCTGTTTTCAATTGTAGTTCCATTTGTCACATTTTTCCTATGGCAATTTCACGAGCACGAAGTTATACTAACTTTATTTAGAGTACGGAATGGCAGTGTCCCCATTTCCTGGCCACTTCAAGGGGCAATGAGCTATTGAAATATAATGTTTTATGAAGCAACATCCAGTTAAATTCCATCTAATTCTATTCAGCAGATATTTCTGGAATATAACCGACGTTTCTAAGGGAGCAAAGCATTATGATGTGGGAAATGTGCAAATGACAGGTATGAGTGACACATCTAAGAGAGGTAAGGGGTCACGACAGTGACATGGCCCTCTGAATCCCGCCCTGTGACTTACTGTGTGACCCCGAGCAAGTTACTTATCTTCTTTAAGCTTTTATTTCCTCAACTGCAGAAGGGAGAACAGGACATTTGCTCTTGCAGGGCTGCTGTGAAGATGACAGGGGAGACAGACAGGCAGAATGCCTAGCGTGGAGGCCGCAAGATTGTCATAGGCTGCTTTAAAGTGCAGGCAGGTGTGCTGAGTGTCCTACAGAGACGGGGTGACTTGAACACAGCCATGACTTGCAATGAGCAGAGCGAGGTGCTCCCTTGCTGTGAAGCTTTCCGTGGCCACCAGAGCTGTGAGCTGTCAGCCAGGGGTGATGACAGGCACGGGAGATGCGTGTCAGCCTTTCGGTGCCACGCAGGCCTGAGCTGCTTGGAAAATGGGACCTCCCTGAGCCTCACTTTCTTCCTTTGACAAATGGGAGGATGCTGCCTCCTTGGATTTCCTCCCAGCACAGGGGTGGGGAGGAAGAGAAGTGAGAAGACTGAGGGGAAAGGGCTCTGGAAATAGAAAGTTGCTATCCCAATGCAAAAGATGGTTATCGGCTCCCAAAAAGGAGGTAGAGAGACACTCCCATCAATTTCCTGAGTTCTGTGTTGCTCCCGGAGCGGATTTGCTATGCTGAGCTGGTGGGAGCCACTGGCGTTCCATTCCATGACCTTCCTACTCCAAGTGTGGTCCCTGGACCAGCTGCATCTCTGTCACCTGGGAGCTCATTAGAGACACAGAGCCGTGGTACCCCTTTCACTCCTCACAAAGCAGAATCTGCTTCTCAACAAAGTGCCTCCTAGTCATCTGCACATTCGAGTTTAAAAAGCACTGGTCTAGAGGTTTTGGTGTCAAAAGAGAAAGAAAAAGAGTTGATAGCAATGTACTCAGTAGGAAATTAACCACTAATAGCCATGCAGCACTGTGGCCCTGGAGGAGAAACGGGTGAGTCGTGGACACTTGCCTGTAGAGCTTCGGGGTTGCTTGGGACCATGTCAGAACTTGTGGCACGCAGTAAAAGAGGAGGGGACAAAGAGTGAGGAAATGTTGGGCTGTCACAAAATATGGGGGCCCACACACTGTCGCTTGCTCCCTGGACTGCAGCTTCCCCAGGTCCCTCTTCAGCCACCTGTGGTTCAACCCCGGTGGCAGTCACCTCAGGTCATTGCTCAGAGGAGCCATTCAGGTGCTCTGCAAGAAAATCCAGGCAAACACTGTCTCAGCTGAGCCTAAATTCTTTGGAAGATCCTACTTAGCTCAATCAACATCACAAAGGCTTCTAATGAGGAGATAGCATTTAGGAACCCTTTGTTATCAATTAGTTAATCATTATTAGGTCAACCTGCACTTACTGATGGCTGGACTAGCTATACTTAGAGGCACCCTGACATTTTTACTGTTAGAAGATAAATCAGAGGTGGATCTAATTGTCTGCCCAACGCATTCTCAGGCTTTCTTACCTTTCATTGTGGGGTTCCTTCTGCTGAGAATCCTTTCTCCTCCATTCTCTTCTCCATTTAATGCTTAACGAGGGACTTAGACTTAGCTCAGTTGACACCTAACCAGTGTGACCCTGGTCTCAGGGGGACTCCCAGCCCGTCAGTTTTGGGTCAGCGTACACGTGGAAGCTGAGCATCCGGAAAGGTAGTCTGTTCCCTTAGAGCTCACTGTGACTCCGTTCCCCCTGGGAAGTCTTCGTGTAGTGGGGAAAGGTGCTTAGAGGACTCCCTTTGTGGCTGGGACCTTCTAGGTGTTTCACAGTCATTGATTTATGCCATCCTCACAGGACCCTTCCCAGGTGGGTGTTATTATCCCCATTTTACACACAAACCTGAGAGCAGTACAGCTAGGAATTATGCACAACACACAGCACTGTCTAGCTCCTGGGCTCCTTTCCTTCTATCCTATGCAGATTCACTCCAGGTGAAGGGGGGGTGACGGATGGAGGATGGGGGTGGGGCAGGAGACCCTGTCTGTGATGGGACCCCCTGCCCAGGAAGTATCACCAGGATCCCAGGTACACAATACCTGGAAGTCCAGTTTGAGAGGGAGTGACATGATCTATCCTGATCTCATTCAGGCCATTGTCCATCTCTCCCAGGTCCATGGACTTTTCTAGGGTAGGAATAAGGACCCTACAACTCTGAACATCAGGATGGGCTATGAAGAACGTCCCTTCCAGCTGTAACATGCCACAGTGCCATGAGCCTAGAGCAACATTCCCTTTTCTCCTTCCTTCCTTCCTTCCTTCCTTCCTTCCTTCCTTCCTTCCTTCCTTCCTTCCTTCCTCTCTTTCTTATCTTTCTTTCCTTTCTCTCTTTCTTTTTTCCTCTCTTTCTTTTTTTCTTTCTTTTCTTTCCTTTTTTTTTTCTTCTTTCTTTCCTTTGGGTGTATTTAGCCATTACAACTGGTTAGAAGCCAGAGATATTTAGGCGTCTTCTGGTTGGAACAGAAATAGCCCTGTTAGCTGTGGACTGCGTCCAAGCTCCTGAACAGCCCCACGAAAAGATCTCCATATAAATGGTTCCTTCAGGACTCCCCTTTGAATGCTTTCTTGGTCTTGGGGGTCTGAAATGGAGCCAATTTGAGGGAGTTCCAGGCATTTCCCACAGGGCCTCCTTCCCAAAAGCTTTTCAAAGCAATCCCAGAGGTCCAAGCTTCCTAACTGGGGACTCTCACCATTGTGAGGAATTTGGAAAACTTGCCCTTTTAAGTTCCTGACACCTTTGCTTGTGACACTGTGAAGGTCCACAAACCTGGCTGATGTGTCTTCTAGCACAGAGACAGTAGCCAGGACAATAATGGCACCCAGTAGGTTTGCAATAAATGTTCACTAGCTTCAACTCTGGAATATATAGGGACTGCACTGATGTCTTCTTGAGCTGAGGAATGTGCTCAATCCCCAAGTACCCTGATTGCCAACGGATTTCTTGGTGTCTGCACAGTTGCTAATAACACTTTTTAATAAATGAAATAATCTAGTGATTTATATATACTCCTGAATATATAAGAAAAAATTGCAGTAAACTCACTGATATTCCAAATTTTCCTACCACTGGGAGTATTATATGTGTGTGTTAAAATAATAACAGCAAAAGCAAAATCACTTCAGCAAGAAACAGTAGGAAAAGGAGTCCAGTTTCAATCCAGTTTGAATCAGTTTGAATCCATGCTATCTTCCAGAGAAGTGCTTGATCTCTTTGAACTAGGTTCTTCATTATTATTACTTATTTAAGGACGTTACTCAAATGAGATAACAAGAAAATATTTTGCAATGCATAAATTTATTCATACTTCTATTTATTGGGGCCAATTTGTAGAAGCTAGCAAACTGTTTTTTTTTTTTTAAAGAACAAATTCTAAATGAACTCATCTTGAATTAATAGTATTTTACTATGTTTAAAATGCCTGCGCAGTGGGTGGGAGGAGGCAGCTGAGGCTCAGGGAGGGTTAGCAGCCATCCAGATCCTGTAGCCCTGGTGTCTGGCCTGAAGAACAGTCCTCTCACATCCGAACTCCACATGCTCATTTCCCTCTTCTCCTCAACCAGAGAGCGGTCAGTGTACACCGTCTCGCTACTCCCCAAGGTCACCATTGTGCTGTGTGACCTTGGACAATACTTCTGTCTCCCCCATCTGTGAAGTAAACATCATGGGCTTGACAATCTCAAAGGCTCTTTCTTATTCCAATCTTTTAGCATTTTAAGGTCCATGAGAAGACGGTGTTAGAAAGAGCAGGCTCAGTTTGCACATCCATGTCTCCCCCTCGATTGACTTGATCCCTTCCTCCCCCGAACTAGGAAAAAAATTGCTTTAAGCTTGGTTATAGCAGGCATCATACTGTGTTGCAGTTTTCTTGATGGTAGGTCACGAATATCTCTTTGTACTGTCCAAAGACCCTAGGACAGAGCTGACATGGAGTAAGTGTTCGGGAAATGCTTGTTGAATTCAAAACCCATCAGGCCATCAGTCAGTGTGATATGTCGTCTAATGCCACTAAAATGGTAACTAGGAAAACTATGGGGAACCGTGGAAAAATGACTAAGGTATAGGACTAAGGTATTACCTATTTAAGGCCTTCACTCAAATGAGATAACAAGAAATTATTTTGCAATGCATAAATTTATTCATACTTCTATTTATTGGGGCCAATTTTGGGATCAATGAAAACAGCAGACATTGAGAAGGTCTCTACATTCTGATTCAACCATAACAGGCATGTGTCTGGACATGAGGAAGATAATACTACTACTATTACCACCACCAACTCACGTCTATTGAGCTTATACGTGTCCAGTGGTTTTCTAAGCTCTTCAAATATGTTATTTCACTCAGTTTCCATAAAATCCTCACGAGGAATGTAATATTACTATCTGTATTTTATGGATGAGGAAACTGAGGCCCCAGGAAGTTAAATAATTTGCCTTGGATTATATAGCCAGTGGATGGCAGAGCTGGTACAAACACCTAAGCCACCTAAGCCATTACGTGTTCAATTCAGTTAGTCTTCACAACCTTCCTAGGGAGTTGTCTTTATCCCCATTTTACTCTTGGAGAAACCTGAGGCTCAGAGAGAATTCCGTAGGTCTGGAGGGTATCAGCATAGAAGGCAAGTGACGCCAAGGGCATGCCATCTTAGGCCACTCTGCCTGGGTTCCCACCCTGCTCTGCCAACGGGAGCCATGTGAACTCAGGCAAGTTGCTTAATCGTTCTGTGCCTCAGTTTCTTGTCTTTAAAATGAGGATCATTGCTGGTAGTGAACAGTGACTTGAAAACTCAGCAGATAATGGGACAGAACGATAAAACCATGCCAGGCATATGAAGAGCATCTCAGCTGAGACTTAGTGTGTTCAAGGAACAAAAACCCAAGTGGCTGGTGGGTGGAGAGAGAGGACAGTACTAAAGAGAAGACTCTCTAAACTCAGAGTCTATGGTTCAACTGCTACACGATGCAGCCTTGCAGGTTAAAATGACAAGGATTATGCACAATATTTGATTTCTGAAGTTGTGCTTATGTTATTCAATCAGTAAACATTTTAGAGGGGATTTAAATATGAAATGACAAAACTGGATCACTCACCGTGGAATCTGAAAGTCATGTTTTTCTTACTGGTTGGGGAAGTGCTCATCCTCTATCACGTTGTTCTTGTTATCATTATGATGATGAACGTATTAATGAAATTATCAAAAATAATTATTACCATTGTTTATCAATTTACAAAAGCACTTTCCAGACTGCAAGGCCTTCATTTATACATAAAGAAGGAAAGTCTATTAATGAGCAGAGAGCTGGGTACTGTCAGCTGGTGCTTTGATGTGTTAATTGCAAGTCATTCTAATCTTATTATTAAAGAACAGCTTCTGCCAGGCGATGAGCCCAATTGTAAATACCATATGTACTTGAAATCAATCTGACTCCATTTGTTTTGCACGTTCCCACAATTTCCACTTTATGGAATTGTTTATTAAGCATCTACTGTGCCCTCAGCACCATAGCCAGCTTTGTGGGTGAATAAGAAACGGGAAATGAAGTGGCCTTTGCTCTCAAAGCTGTTAAAGTCTAGCTCAGAATACTAGATGTGTCAGCATGGAAGCCAAAATCAGATGTGACTACATGTACCATGGAACTTTGAGTTTATGTCTTCGAGCTGCAATTTCTTTATCAAACAGAGATGGTAACAGGGGCAGGATCACATAGAGGTTACACACGTGGACTCTGGACACAGACTGGGTTCTGACACTTCTCAGCTATGTGATCTTGGGTGTGTTACTTAACTTCTCTGTCCTCAGTTCCCTGTCTGGAAAAATGAGGGTGGTGATAGTTCCTGCCTCATGAGTTTGCTATGAAGATTAAATTAGCTAATAGTAGAAAGAGCTTGAAAGAGTCCCTGAAAATGGTAAACACCAAGGGTTTGTGAAATAAATGAAATAAGTAGTGCCTACCTCACAATATGGCTTTCAAAGTTAAATGGAATAGCATATAAAATTTCCTAGTATAGAATTTTGCGTATGATAGACATTCAATTAATACTGGCTCTCCCTTTCTTTGCTCTTGTCATTTCTTTCAAAACTCTCCAACAGGAGCGTTTTTTGCCAACTGCTGCATAAGAGGTGTAGGCCCGTGGTTCCCAAGCTCTGCTGCACATCGGAATCACTTGGGGAACTTTAATTATTCCTGATTTCTAGGCACATCTTAGATGAATTAAATCAGATGGACTAAGAGTAGGACCCAGGCGTCAACATTTAAAAAAACTTGTCCCACGGTTCCAATGTTTAGCCAAGTTGGAAAACCAGTAGTATATAGACCAGCAGGGTTCTAGCAGGGGCCTGACAGTGGCCAGAGGCGGTTTCTTGGAGAAGGTCTTCTTTTTATTGCCTCATGGAGGTCGTCGTTTCCTCAGAAGCTGAATTTGTGCCTTTGACAAATTGTTATTGGCACCTGTGCTGTGTGAGGTACAGAGGGTGCGTCACTGAGCAAGTAAAGCCAAGTCCTGTCCTTACAGAGCTTATGTATTACAGAAAGTGGAGGTGGACACATGTGGGCAGGAATGAAGACAGTGCTGAGAAGAATAGTGGTCAGTGCTGTGAAGTCGAGGAAATAGCGACGGTGTAGGGTGACCACGAGGGATGGGCGTGGAGGGCTGTTCTGCGAAGCCAGTGTTCGTGCTGAGCCCAGAGTGGGGAGATGGTGCCACTCGTGTGAAGAGCTCTCTAGGTAGAGGTGACGGCTGTGCTTGCTCAAGGGACAGGAGGCCAAAAAGCTGGTGCTCTGTGAGCACAGAGGAAGGATCTGGCCCAGAGCACGGAACTTAGAGATGGAGGCCCTGGGCTCTCAGGGCCTTGTGGAAATGCTGAGGATTTTATCTGCATTTTATTTGACCTGCAATGGGAAGCCACTGGAGGCTTCAGTGCCAGAGTGATCTGGTCAAGTTTACATTTTAAAAGGATGGTCCTTGCTGGGTGGAGCAGAGGGGCGGGGAACTAAGGGAGGGTCGTGAGTGCAGGGAGGAGTCAGGAGGCTGCAGGTGCAGCTCAAGCTGGAGGTGACTATGGTCTGGACTAGGGTGGGGGCGGGGAATAAAGTTGGCAACACACAGGTCCTATTGAGGAAAAGAGCCCATAGGACTTGCCGGCGGATGGGACCTAGTGGGTGCAGGAAGGTACAGGATCAAAACGACTTCCAGATATTTGGCCTGAACAACTAAGAAGGTGCCATTTCTAGATGAGGAAGCCAAGGGAAGAGTAGCTATCAGAGGGCGGGAACAAGAACAAGAGCAAGAGAGGGGATGAGACAAGAAGCCACCAAATCTGTATCTGACACGTTAAGGTGCCATGTGGACACGTTAAGGTGTCATGTAGACATGTAGCTGGAGATGTCTGGAGCCCAGAGAAAAGGTCAGACAGAGATCTAAATGTTGGCAGCATCATGCACTGAGGACATTTAATGGTGGCACTGGCCGAAATCATCCTCCCTGAAGCTTTGGCTCAGATACCACCCCTAGCATTCTGAAGGCCCTTCCCACTGGTCTGCGATGTGTGGTGGGGTTTTCTGCTGGTCGTGTTCTTCTCTACTTGGTCTGAATGTCTTGGGCTGATACCCATGGCTGGGACGGGGGTGGGAGTGCAGGGGTTAACAGCTCCTGTGTTCCCTGGAAATGCCAGGCCCACCCGGAACCCCACACATGCTCCTTTGGCCCAGGAGCACTGGGGGAAGCTTCGATCTCACCTGGAAACAGCCATGAAATTGACATTGCAAATGCTGTGCAGAATAGCACCTGGGAACAGGGCGATTTCAAGCATTCTTTGCTTTCTCTCCCTTTGCCTGGAAGCAGAGCTGAGCCAGTTGCCTCAGCAAACTCATCTCCGTCATCTTAAAGCTGAGCTTTGGATTTCTTTTCCGACAACTTCCTGGAAGCAGCACAGTTGAAAGAGCCCTCGTGTGGGAGCCCAGCTGACTGGCTTTGTGGTCTTGGGCAAGTCACTTAACCTCTGGGAGCCGTGGTTCCTTCATCTGCAAGATGCAGAGGTCAGATGGGATGTTGGCTACGCTTTTAGCGCTAATGATCTGGTTTCTTAAAGCAGATTCCTTCCTCTGCTCCTATTGAAGACGTGAGGACAAGAGAGGTGGGGAGGAATCGCCTGCCTGGATCAAAGTGCTGCCTCCCAGAGCCCTGCCTGCAGCCCGTGGGACGTTCTCATCCTGCCTCTTAAAAACTAAAAGGAAAAGGAATGTGATAATCGAAGATCTTTGTGGATTCCGAGGTGGAACTTGATCAATATTTGTAGAGCACCTACTCAGAGCCTGAGCATAAACTGGTCACTGGTGAACTAGAATTCGTCAAAAAAAAAAAAAAATTCAAAAGATTTTTTGAATTCGTCAAAAAAAAAAAAAAGAAGAAAGAAATTAAGAATAAAAAAAATGATTCATTTCCTGCTTTTAAGAAACCCATATTCTAATTGTTCATTCAGTAAAGCATAACATTATTGAACCCTTTCTCTGGGCTAACAAATGAGTGTGAGCTAAATGTGCTATATCATTTAATTCTCTTTTAAAATGCTACAGTCTTCCCTTTTGTCAATTTTCAGAGTGACTTTGTGCCCAAGCAACCTCTAAGATAAATAGTGAGATTTTAAAAATGATTGTGAACTCATAGGTTTTTGTATATTTCACATTTTAGTACTTTGGTTATTTGTTCATTTATTTCATGCTAAAATTGTGTCATTTGGGGTCATGGACAATCCTTCAATAGGCTCCTGTGTCTTTGGGACACAGTTTCCTTGCTTCGTGGTACAACGTTATTTCATCCTCACAACAACCCCAAAGATATGGACACCACTGCTACGCATCCTACAGACGATGGAATGGAGGATTGCCCAAGGCAGAAAGGCCAGCAGAAGTGGAGCTGGGGTTTGATCTTCACCATTGCATGTATTCTTTGTTGGAAGAGAGAAGATTAATATGAAAGGAATATTTAGGAACCGGCATGAAGTCGTATATACCTTTTGGTCGATTCATTGAACACTGAACATTTATGGAGCTCCAATCAGATGCCACATTTATCCTCAGGAACTTGTGTTTCAGTACATGTGGACCTGAGCAGCCATGCTAACGGGTAGGAAGGGAATTCACTGTGGGCTTGAGGGGCCTGGGGAGACTTCTGGGATGGGATAGGGTATGGCCTTTGAAGCCTGGTTAAGAACTTGCCTGGGAAGAGGCATTTCAGACAGGGGACGGCATGAACAAAGGCCCAGAGGCAGGAACCAGCCTGGCAGAGGAGGTGGCAGAAGCCAGTGTTGTCTCAAACCTCTCATCTTCCACAGGCTTGGTTCCAAGAAGAGAGAGGGCGCATGGATACAGTATGCTGCGTGAATGACTCTTAATTGTCGAAAGAACATTCAAGTTCTGCATTGTAGGGAGGGTCAAAGGTTATAGGAAGATTTGTCCCTAGATGGTTTGCATAATATACTGTGGTTTTTATTAAACCCTTCCCATACAGAATGATAATGGTGGTCCATTCTGCGAATGCTTACTCCTACTACGGCCCACCCTGCGCTATTCTAGACGTGATTGCAGCGGAACCTGATAGAGACATTCAACAGTTTATAGTTTAATCATGTGAGAATATTCTTAGGGTACACTGTTAACTCAAAACACTCAGAGTATGAAATCATAAACACAAAATGACCCTAACTATGTAAAAACAAACGGGTTTGTTTTTAGACCAAAAGCCTGGCAAGAAATACACTGCAAATGTCAACACGAGCTTGTCTCTGGGATGGTCATTTTCTTCTTTCTGCTTTCCTTTATCTTCTAAAATGCGTACGCCTGACTTTTATCATAGGCGGAACAAAGGCCATGTGAAGGGTGGTCACCGTGCTTCTTTACGTACCAACTCAACGTTTTATCGAGTTAAAAGCCAAATGTTATTTTTGCTACCTAAACCGGGGCAGCCAAGTCAGGAGGGGTGATGGACGGGCTGGGAAGGGCAGGACGGTGGGAGGTGGTCGCAGCAGAACAGTCTGGGAAGAGGCATGAGGACACAGAGTTGGCGTGATGAAGGGCTGGGAGTCCCCACCTTGGTGGCTCCCACCCCTGTTCTGGGGTTACCTGAGAAGGTAGCTTGGCAAGTGCTGGGGGAAACTTCAATTTTATGGCAATTAGGGGCGCCCGTGGGCTGGGCGATCAGCGCAGGCTTTGATCTGGTTAACCTCGCTGGGGGTCAGGCGCGCTGACCTCGCAGTGTTCTCACTCCGGAGCTGCAGCCGGGTCAGCGCTCCCATTGTTTGGCCAGCGACATTAACTCCCTGGCCAAAGAACAGGGCCCGCTCCCCACCGGCCGCTCCCCACAGGCCCTGCCTCCCGCCCAAGTGGGCGCTTTGTTCCCTCCCCATCGGCTCCCATTGTGCCTACTCAGGGGGAAAAAGCCTGCGCTCATTTCCTTACTCTAATGGCTCCATCCTCTTCCAGCCCGTAAACATTTTGTCACCGTGACCCCGGAGGTTATTCGGGCCTTTTGATCTTGCCTACCTCTAGCCTGGCTCCCCAGCTGCCAGGGCAGCCCGCCACCCAGGGGCTGTTCCCACAGGGAGCGCAGGGGGCTCAGCTGAGGTGGGGGCTGGAGACCAGGGTGGGGCGGGCCCCAGCGGGAGGCATTTCAGCCTTCATCTCCATCAGAGCCGCTCTCCTCCTCAGAGGGCCTGGGGTCTCCTCCCTCTGGGCAGGAACAGAGGGACATTCAGGCCTGCAGCCCCAGTGGCTGCCCCAGCCAGCCCTGCCCGCCCCACCGTCTCTCAGCAATATGTGCTCTCAGGATGATCCTGCAGTCCCCTGGGCTGTTCAGCCTTCCTGTACTCCGAAAGTCCTCCCCATGCTCCACAGTGGGGCCACCCTTCCCTGCCCCTGCAGCACGGGACTCACAGTTCTACCATAGCACATCCTGACCCACTGCCAGCAGGGCTGCCGCTCCTGGCGCCTGAGTCCCCGTGCAGGGGTGAGCTCTCCAGCGGTGCCCGCGACAATGAAAGGATAGTGTGTAGTGACTTTGAAACAGGGGTAAGGTGACTTTGGATGTCTTTGGAAGGAGCTTTATAGCATCAACAGGAATAAATAAGGGTTCTCGAACCGAATTCTGAATCGGATGGAAGGGGTTGAGAGGTGGTGGAAGAATTGGGAAGGGCTTTGGTGAGTTTTTAAAAACATTGGAAGGATCAATTTAGTGGCTCATTTATTTATACAAACATGAATGGAGCACCTTCTCTGGGTGATTATTAACTTGCTCTTAGAACTGGAAATGCAGAAGAGAAACAAACAAAAAAAAATCTCGGTCCCCATCTGCGCCGGGCTCCCTGCCGGGGAGTGGTAACACGCACACAGGTTGGACATCCTGACCCATCGGGACGTGTGATGACAGGCAAATTCTTGTGCGAGCTGAATTCTACGTAGAAGGAGAAGGAGCTGGACCTTCAAGGAAAGGTTAAACTTGTCGAGACAGATGTAAAATGCTCACCACAACAAATTTATTAGGTAATATTGCATAGCCTGGGAGAATTAATCTATTTCTTCCAAAGTGAATAATCTCAATTCCAATTCCAATTAATGGCTTTGAGGAAACGGCGCTGAGGCATCACACAGCAAATTAAATACAGCTTTTCCTGTCTGTCTCTAGACAGCCGGATGTGCTTTATTGACATTTGTCTCTACGCCTTTTCAGGAAATTTGGGCTCGCCCATTGGCAGCCTGTCAGGACCGCCAGTGCTCTGTGCCAGCCCTCAGCCGTCTACCTAGAGTCCCCTGGGCGCGGGGCGGAGTCTGTTGTTGGTCCACGAGCTGCTCCTTTTCAGCCCAGATTTAACATTGTCCCCAAAGCGAAACTGATTCTTCTCATTAGTACATTCTCATTCATTCGTTCATTCATTTGTTATTTCCAATCTATAATTAATTCCTTGTCAGTCAATGAGCAATTTTCATTTATTCATTCCACAAACACTTTGCTAAGTGCTTCGAACTGTGTTAGGTTTAGGAGATATAAAAATTACCCAGGAACGGTGGCTCCGGCCTACAATCCTAGCAAGCTGGGAGACTAAGGTGGGAGGATCACTTAGCTCAGGCGTTCAAGACCAGCCTGAGCAAGAGCAAGACCCTGTCTCTACAAAATAATAGAAGAATTAGCTGGGTGTGGTGGTGCACACCTAGAGTCCTAGCTACTTAGGAGGCTGAGGCAGGAAGATCCCTAGAGCCCAGGAGTTTGAGATTGCTGTGAGATGTGATGATACCACTATATTCTAGCCGCTGGGGTGACAGAGAGAGACTCTGGAAAGAAAGAAAGAAAGAAAGAAAGAAAGAAAGAAAGAAAGAAAGAAAGAAAGAAAGAAAGAAAGAAAGAAAGAAAGAAAGAAAGAAAGAAAGAAAGAAGGAAGGAAGGAAGGAAGGAAGAGGGCGAGGGCAGTCTCTGCCTGAAGGATATTATTTTAGTGAAGCTCATTTGTAAGGCCACCTGGAAAGTGCTGTTATGAGGAGGACAAAAACATATCAGAGGAACCCTCGAGAGGGTCCTTGACCCCATCTTGGTGGTGTCAGACAGGCAAAGACTGCTGGGCGAGGCTACACTTCCATGCTCCTTGGAGGTTCAGGAGCTGCCAGGCGAGGACGTAGGAAGGAGGGTGGATGGATGGGAAGACCCTGGAAACAGGAGACTGGGTGGGAATCCTTGCTTCGGCAGGGCCCCTCGGGAATGGGATTGTGCATTCCACCAGCGTGGTGTCTCTGCCGGGGCTCCCTGTGTCTGGGGGCCAGGCCCCAGTCTGATCACCACCTCCTGACGCACTGCAGCTCTGGGTACCAGATCTGTACACACTACTCTCCAACAGGACTTACCTTTGTCATTGACAAACTCCCTAGCAACACACAAAACCCTCGCTATCCTCCAAAACGGTTTGCAGTGTCTGTGCAGATAGTTTTTTAGAACATTTATGGCTCCAAACAGTCCTACATTCAGTTGGGTGGCATAATTTCCCCCCACCTCCACTGCCTCCCCGGATGTGCAGATAGATGCCGCTAAACGTGCTGTCTGGATCTGAGGCAGAAAGATAATTATTTGCCTTTCTCATAAGGAAAAGCTAATTACTAGAAGGAATCCCAGCATAATTACACAGTTAGGCTTAGCGTCTTTGTACACATCGCTTCCTGACAAAGACGTCCAGTTAGCCTGTAGCCATTTGTTGGAGGAGGGGGCAGTCATTTCCGATTCTGTCTAGCTTTGCCACCCTGAAGCCTGCCCCCAGTGATGACTCCGGGGGTGGGTAAACCGAGTCAGGTGCCTGGGTAACAGGACAGGGAGAGTGGCGCCTGCAGGTGCAGCTCCCCACATTGACGCTCTGGGGGAGTTGCTAGAGCCATTCCCAGAAGAGACTTGCTCGGTGCTCGGGGAGGCCATGCCACCCGCTAGAGGTCCCCTTGCCTAGAGGACTTGGAGTTGGAATTTGAACCTGGGGCTCTCTGGCTGGAAAGCTTCTCCCTTTCCCCGTGAAAAAGGGGAAACAGATGCTCGACTTGGCTGTCAGAAAGCCCCGTGGGGAGGCCAGGGCAGGAATGAGGACCTGGCTTCTCAGCAGGGTGGGCTCGGTCAGGGAGATGACTGTCAAGCTATTGAACTTACTGTGTGCCCGTGAGTGGGGACCTGGCAGGCAGGGTGGGGACCGAGGTGTGGTCCTCAGGGGGAAGCAGTGCTCCCACCTGGAGGGGGTGGGTGCTTCCCACCCCTGCGGGTCCCCTCCTGTCCCAGCACAGACCATGACTAACTGACAGGCAGGGAAAGCTCCGCAAGGCAGGGCCTGGTGGCCACGAGACCTGCGTGACTTCTCCACAAGCAGAAATGGGCCCGGAGACCACATAAGGCAAAGGAAAGAGCAAGAGAAAAGAATCAAACTGAGCCAAAGCCAAAGTCACCACGTGGCTGGACGTGAGTAAATTACAGCCCGGGGCAAGGGGAACACTGGGCAGAGTGAGCAGGGACCACAGCCCGAGGTCACAGGGCCCAAAGTGAGTCCTCATCTGGGAGGGGTCCAGTGGATTGTAAAGGTTCCTGCCTCTTTTGACACTCTGTGGTCCAATGTTTAAAATACATTTGAATATTTATAACATCATTTGGATACATCCATCAAGGACCTTCAACTATTGATATTCTTTTTTTTTTTCCTTTTTTCCCCCATTTTTGTAGGAATAGGAGGTAAATGAATAGAATAATGCTTTTTATCCAATCATCTCGCCCAGCACATTTCAATGGCCCAAAGTTTAGTTAACAGAACAGGGAAGCTTCCCTGAACAGAACTCAACACTTCAGAATATTCACACTCTTTGACCTAGAATAACACTTCAGGAAATCTTTCTGAAGAAAACAGACATACGAACAAGGATGTTCATTACTACGTAGTTTATAAAACTGGGAATAACCTAACAATCCAACAACAGGAGACTCACTATAAACCGCGTACATCCTAGCAATGGGTTTTTAGACAGTAATTGAAGAGGATGTTTATGAAGACTTTATAAAAACACAGGGAAATGGTTACATCGCAATATTAACAGGGAGTGATGGGCTAGCAAATTATGCATTTAGTCACAAATACAGTCACAAACACAGTCTCCTAGAACAACAGACATATTCCTGTGCATAGGGAAAAGCTAGAAAAAGGCATTAATGGTGGCTATCTTGGACTAATGGAATTATAAGAGAATTAAAAATAAATTTACTTTTCCAATAAAAAGATAAACTTTATTAATATATTTTTAAAAAATTAAAATGCAAAACAATGGCAACAGAAACTCCAGGGCAAGGGCCAGATAATTCTTCCTCCCTTTGGAGGAAGTTGAGACCTGTGGCTGGTCCATGACTTGGCCAAAGGTGGCTTCAGGCCATAGAAGAGGCTTCAGAGTGGACAACCACGCAAGGAAGCCTGGGTGGGGGGTGATGGTGGACTCCAGGACAAAGGGCAGGTGTCTTAGAGGGTTCAATTGCCCAGAGGCGCTGACGGAGGCACCAGGTTGATTGAGCCCAGGGATCTGTCAGCACCTGCAGCTCCCAGAGCCAACATGAAGAAAGTGGTGAGTCTATCCATCTAGGGTTTTGCACAATGTTCAAATGGCCTAGTTTCTATCTTTAAATTTCTTGGGAAACAGTGGGAGGTTTCGGTGAGTGGTTTCACGGTTGAGTTTAGACTTTGAGGGCAGAGCACCAGGCTCCAATCCCGCCTCTACCTCTTACTCCTTCTGGGACCTTGGATTTTGTCTGTGAAAGAGGGGATTCTAACACAGACCCCAAAGATGTGGGCACAGAATTTAGACGAGAGATCCGCTCTGCAGAGTGCCTGGCTCGGAGGAGGGGCTCGGCGCCTGGAAGCTTGTGTTGGTGGCTGCTTCTCAGCTGACAGATACCCTGACTTAGCTGCTTCCTCCTTTGTTGGGAAGAGATGTTTCCCTGGTTGTGAGCACTGGCTGTGAAGATCCTAGTTTTAAATTGGCCAGTTTGGTTAATGACATGGCCTAGCAGGCAGTCCTCATTGTGTGAGCGAGCACTAAATTAGTCCCACAAAGGAAATTGCTTCACTGATGTCCTGCACTGGTACCAATGAGAATGCCCCCCTCTCTCCAGGACAGAGCAGGTGGCCAATCACTGCAGTCTGCCGAGGGTTTTTACAACATCTGAGCACTGGATGCAAAGCCGGCTTTCACGGGGCTAGCTTGGCTCCTGGGGATGCGAGCCTGTGTGCCTTTCTGCTGTGTCTTCCACCTGCTTGGCACCTGTTTAATGAACACTTCTAGGTTCCATGGCTATAAGCAAAACCTTCCCATTGTCACCAAATGGGGATTTCACAAGAGTTCATGATACATATTTTCTGGCCAGATGGCTCAGAGACACCCTGGCAGCCCCAAGATGACCTAATAAGCTGGGGGCTTAGGTGGCTAGGATTTTCAAGGTCATGGAAGAGACTGCCTTGTCTAGAAAGACCAGCCTAATTAATGCCTGTTATTCCATGGTGACAGTCCCAACTCTGCAGAGACTTGAAGGCACTCAGGCCTCGTGGTCCCTTTTTAAAAGGTCAACTGTCTTGGGAAGGTCTCATCCTATGCCACGGCTGGTGACAGTTACGAGGTCAGGTTAGTAGGGATAAGCAAGGATAAGGTGCTAGCTGGGCTCTGAGAAGTAGGGCCGGACAAAATAAAACCAGAGAGGAGAAGATCAGTGGAGTTGCCACAGACCAGCCCTATCTGATCCCCTGTGATGTAGGTTTCATCTGCTCTTCAGTGCAGTTTTAAGTCAAGCCTGAAGCATGATAATGAGAGAATCTAGGAAACTGTCTCAAATGGGGATGGGGGTGTCTAGGATGGGATTGGTGATATGTGAGTGACACTCTGATATGTGAGTGACACTCGTGGACTCGACTATACATCTGAACATGAGGGAGTGGCTGAGATGACTTCCAGAGACACTTTCAACCCCAAATATTTGCCTTCCATTCTTAGGGCCCCCATCCGGGAAGGGACATCAGTGATGACTCTTCATGACAGATAGAGCTGTGGTCCAGGTCGGAAGCCTTCTGCCCGGCCTGGCTGGTGAAACCGGCCTTCAGCGAGTGCGCCGGAGAAGCTGCTTCTGATGTGCTGATCTCGTGTTGGTTCAAAGCATTGTGTTGTCACTGAGTTGGGACCGGCTGAGCAAAGTGACTTGGGAACAGCTGTACAGCCGAATTCATGTGACTCTTCATACATTCACGTGTGAAGCTGGTATGTGAAGGTTTCTAATCTCCCTGTCCCACATAGGCGCTGTAACTATGAAAAGGACCCTAGCTTGCCTGAGTTTAGATGGGGAAACTGAGGCCCAGTGGGGGAAGTGACCTCCCCACTGCTAGTCTCAGAAATAAATCCCCACCAATCACTAGGTCCCTCTTAGACCCTTGATCTTCTCCCTGTGCCACCCAGTCTCCTGTCACCTGCGGCCAGCAGGGCTCTACGGCATTTCCTCCCTCATGTGTACAATTGTGAGGATTTATTGTAGCTGGGATTTTGTTTCAAGCCTTTAATATGATTAGCAAACATCAAATATCAAAAGCTTATCTAGTAAACACCTCCCGTCCATGCCATGGATGTTATGGTCAGCTTCGGATTGAAGTCGAGTCACATTTCAAAACAGATGCAATTTCAAGAGGCCAGAGCGCGGCCGCCCGCATCTGCTGGCTGTGATCTTTCGTGTGCAGTAAATGGCATTGTTGGGGAGCTCGGCTTTAAAACTCAGCCTGGTCAGCAGGACCTGCTTACAATGCAGGGAGCTTTCCGGGGGATTTTAAAAATGCAGTCGAGCACTCTGAGGCTGGTGGGCAGTCTGCCGGGGCAAGAACAAGCCGGCTGTTGAAGACTGGCATGTTCAAAGCAAATATTTATTATCTTTGACCAAAATTCAAGTGATACACTTAGGAGCAGCAGGGTTTCCAGGAATGATTCCGGTCAGGGAGGCAGGAGAGGTTTGTAACAGAAACCCCAAATCTCGCCGTTTAAGCCAAAGGACGTGAGATTGAAAAATCAAGTTCTTTGTTGCATTTGTGACTAAAAGTGACGAATAAACCTGAGAAATGTCCAGTGGCATTTCCCTTGGGTCCGTGAATACCATGGTTAAGCACGATGTGTCTTCTTGGACGTGTCAGTGCCAGAAATTGGGCTTTGCCGTGGTGCCACTGAGCACTCCAGCTCGTCTTCAGGGATGCCGGGCGTGTGTTTGTGTGGGCACGCGTGTGAGAGAGCAGGAGTGTGAGTGAGTACGTAGACTTCCGAGTGACTCCAATCACCACCACCGGGCCACCGGCAACCCCCGGCTGCTTTGCTCTTGTTGCTGTCCCCGTGGGAGGCAGGAGACACTCTATCTGGGGGACTAATGTTTCCCCGGGTGCCACAGCCCGTGATTTGAATGACCTGTTCCAGCTGTTTCTGGCGGCAGCTCCGAAGCTGTCGGTGGCCCCGGCGGGTGGCAGGGTGGGTTGCACCATGGAAAATGCGTTCCTGATGGGGCAACAGCTGCCACCCGGCGAGAGCTCCAGGAGTTGGTGTAACGGGAGAAATTGTTCTCTGCTGCTGGGTCTGGTAGCTTTCACCCATAAATGAAGATCTGCTGCTTCCAACAGGGGAGGCATTTGTTTGTTTAGATTCCTAGAGGCTGAAGAGGAGGTGCGGCTTCCCTGTGAGAAAGGCACCCAGTGCTCCCGCAGGGGCGCCATGCTCCGCCCCGCACTCCAGCTGGGGCTGAGCCGGGTCCGGCTACAGCCTGCAATGTTGCTGAAGACCAAAGTCACCTGGGTTTCTCAAGGTGAACCCCACTCTAGGTGCTGCGGAATCTTGGGGTGATCGCGAGCAGAGCGAGAGGGCGGGGGTCGTTGCAGTGGGACAGGAGGGTGGGGTGGGGAAGAATTTCTAAAAGGGCTGCTGTATCCGATGCCACAGTGGCCAATGGCCCAGGTCACTGACATCGCCACACTGGCCGTGACTCGAGTCCACTGAGGACTTCTTTTTTCCTTTAATTTAGTTTTTAACTTTTATCAAAGCTATACATGCACCCCATTTAAAAAATTCCGCAAGGCGTCTTATGAAAAGCGACTGTCTCCCCCAGCCTCTCCTTCCCTGTTTGCTTTCCCCCAGAGGCAATGACTTCTAACTATTTTGGTTGACTGTTGTCATTGTCCTCCACCTCTTTCAGCATCATAGTGTTTCTTGATGTGACAGTTTTAGAACTAATCTATTGACTTCCCACTGTGGAAAATGAAAATTTAGCCTTTTTAATGACCGTCTTCCTTCCCATTGCCAGACACGACAGAGCAGATGCTTGATGCTGAGCTATTTTTGCCACTTCTCGGACACTGCTTCATGGTGAGGGTTAGGGTGAGGGTTGCCTAGTCTCCCTCTGCGCCCAGATCTGTTTGGCTGGTGGGGACCGATCACTTTTGTTGCTGTATGGCTCTTCCCATTGACCAAACCTCCAAAGCACCTACTATGACTGAGTGACTCAGAGAAGTGTCCAGGAGCCAGGAGAATGAAAGGCGGGTAGGGCGGTGGGACACCCTCCTGTCCTCCCGGAGTGTGCTCAGAGCACCTTCTTTTGCTTGCTGACTCGAAAGCAGGGAAAACGAAGGCCTTCAGTCTGCTGCGACTCTGGACTCTGGGTTTGGGAGCATAATTTTGTTCGCTTGTCTTTTAAATTTAAAAGCAACATACTTGGCTGGGTGCAGTGGTTCATGCCTGTAATCCTAGCACTCTGGGAGGCAGAGGTGGGAGGATTGCTTGAGCTCAGGAGTTTGAGACCAGCCTAAGAGCAAGACTCTGTCTCTATTAAAAGTAGAAAAAATCACTCAGGCATCGTGGTGTGTGCCTGTAGTCCCAGCTACTCAAGAGGCTGAGAGAGGAGAATCCCTTGAGGCCTGGAGTTTGAGGCTGCTGTGAGCTAGGCTGATGCCACCACGCTCTACTCAGGGCAACAGAGTGAGACTTTGTCTCACAACAACAACAACAACAACAACAACAAAAGCTTAAAAAAACAATATATCATTATAATACATTTTTATTGATGTAAATTTTGCATTTGTTCTGAGAATGACCCTCGCGTCATAGCTCTGGATGGGGAGGAGAGATGGGATGCAAGAAACAGAATGTGGAGCCCAGGCAGTCACAGCCAAAGGAAGATAGAACTATTTCTCAGTGAATCATGGAAAATGTGGAGTTTGGGGCTAAAATTGTGCATGTAGAGGGTGCTTGGTGCACGCAGACCCCAAAACAATGTGATGTATTCCGTAAGACAGGGAGTCGCTGGAAAAGCTGTGGGTTGGAGAATGTGTCTCTCTCTACCTTTCCAACCTAGCTGGGATTAGAAATACACTTTTCCCAGAGCTTGGGAGGCCCAGGAGAGGTGTTCAGGGACACATAAATAATAGAGGAGCTGCAGCGAATGCATTAGAAGGGAGCCATCTGTCCCTGCTGCAAAGCAGAGACAGGAAAACACGATTGTGACCACGAGGTCCCAGAACAGGGCAGGGCCAGGTCACATCTATGACAGACACTGAGAAGATTATTGTGCTTGGCACAAAAGTAGGTGCTCAAAACACCCTGGTCTTCAATGAAAGTAACAGCTCATTTTGCAGACAAGTAAACTGAGGGTGGGAGAATTAAAATGGCCTGCTCTGGGCCATGTGGCAGATTCACTTGGGAGCAGGTCGAGGACCCAACTGCCCTGCCTGTCTCGAGTCGATGAGCCCATCCCTGCCAGGTAGTGTGTCAGGCACTGAGGATTAAAAAGACAGGAGATAGAGTTGTGCCAGAGGAGCTAAGAGTCTTGTGGGGAGGCCCCATGAAACCGAAGTCACGGAAGTACGGAACGTGATGCGATGGGGGTAATTTGCATGAGGTACTTTGGGAAGACAGAGAAGAGGGAATTAATTCAGATTACAATAGAAGTCAAGGAAGGCTTCCCAGAGAAAGCGGTCATTGAGCTTGATCACGAAAGATGAATAAACCTCAGCCTGAAAGAATATGGCCAGACTTTCATTATGTGATTTCTTAACAGAATATGCAAGGACCCCAGGAAGGGAAGCGTCTGGTGGTGGGGCGACCAGGGAGGAGGCTCTTTTACTTATGCAGGTGAGAAAAGATGGCAGCCTGAACCAGCAGGACAGTGGCATGGGAATGTGGAGAGAGGGAAGCTTCAAGAAATGCCTTGGAACAAGAACTGACATCAATCACCCTGTGGTTGGCTAGACAGGGGTGGGAGAGGGAGGATTGAGGCTGACTCCCAGATTCCTGACTTGGTTATTTGGCTGGATGGTGATGCCCTTCACTAGGAGAGAGAACACAAGGGATGATGAAACAAGTTTTGGGGGAAACAGAGTACATTTAGGTTTGAGCTCCTGGCATTTATTTAGTTTTAGAATTTTTCTTTTTCTTTTTTTTTTTTTTTAAGACAGAGTCTCTCATGGGCTAGAGTCCCATGGTGTCAGCCTAGCTCACAGCAACCTCAAACTCCTGGTCTCAAGCAATCCTTCTGCCTCAGCCTCCCGTGTAGCTGAGACTATAGGCATGCACCACCATGCCCGGCTAATTTTTTCTATATATTTTTAGTTGTCCAGCTAATTTCTTTCCATTTTTTTTTAGTAGAGACAGGGTCTTGCTCTTGCTCAGACTGGTCTCATATTGCTGAGCTCAAATGATCCGTCCACCTCGGCCTCCCAGAGTGCTAGGATTACATGTGTGAGCCACTGCGCCCGGCCAGAGCTCCTGGCATTTAATACGTGAGGAATGTAAGTGGAAAGATTCAGTGGGCAATTGAATTGAAGGGTTGTAAATGCAGAAGAGAGGGCTAGAGAGGAGTCATAAGTTCAGGTTGTTGCTGAAGCCATAGGAAAGAAATGCTGTCAGTCAAGGGCATGTGCAATGAGAGAAGAAGGTTGAGACATGTGGGACAGTGAGGAGGTATCCGCAAAGGAAAATCCAGAGATACAAGAGGAACTTCACTCAAGGAAAGGAAATTTATTGTAGGAAGGAGGTGATGGTCGATGTGTCTAATGTGGCAGGAAAATCTGGAAAAGAAAAGACTGACAAAGCCCTTCAGGTCAGGCTACACAGCAGCTGGCGAAAGCTAGACTGAGTGCAGTGGTAGGCCTCTGGGCAGCAGACGTCCATGCCATCAGGAACCCTCTCTGGCCTTGGGATGGATGAAGGATACCAGTCTGCAGTCCTAGCTTCTTGGGACCCATGAAAGAGATGCCTAGAGAGCAGGGGATAGATTTCAGCCCAGGCTGAGGCCAGGGCAGTTTGACTGATAAGGGAGTAGGACCCGTTCCTGCCTCTTGGTGACTCTGTACTGTGGCAAATGGTTTTTCTTCCTACTCTGACTGGTGAGCATCCAGTGGATAATGACATCTGTGAGCATCCAGTGGATAATGATCCCTGCTGCTTCTAGGTGAAGACCAACCAGAATGAGCTATCATAGAACCAGAATTCAACGATAGGGTGCAACTGAGTTTCTTTTAACTCTCTAACAAGGTCTCCTTCCTGATTTGAAGACCGAGCTACACAGTTTTACTTCTTCTTTACTTTACTGAATCAACTAGCAAATCTTCTGGTATGCGTGATCTCCAATCCTTGGTTTGGATGAGGAGCTTGCATTTATTCTTTGGATGAGAAAAATCAATGACATAGACCTCAAGGAGGGGACCTATATTACACGAATTTCTGTTTGTTTATGTAATAAGACATGTAGGAACCAGGTAGATAAAGGGTGTTTTCCATAAATTGTTTCCAGGTTTTCACTCATTTAATAGTTTCCTATGAGTTTCCATGGTGATTGAAGAGTCAGTCCCAACTTTGAACCAAATGACACTTAAACCTTGTCCTTAAAACTCTGTCCCTTCCAAAAAGGATTGGAGACAGATTGCAATAGTCTTGTTAATGAACCATTAAAGAGTAGAAAAACAGGAGAGGTATGAATCTTCTGTGTGTGGGAGAGAGAAAAACATAACAGGTAATTGGGGTAAGGTAGTAACTACAGGTGAGGACTGTCTTTGGCCTTGAACTTCTTAATCCCAATGCAAGAAGGAAAACAGGCTGATTGTATAATTGTCCATACAAAAATTACATAAAATGCAGCAGCAGTGACTTTACAAATTATATAACTGTGTATTTAGATGGAAAGGTAGATGTTTTGGGTAAAGTTGGTATCGAGGACATGGAGCCCCCTGCCCCTGACCTTCACTGGTGCAGGTCATAGTGGAACAGTGCAGGTCACTTTTCTCATTCACCGCTTCATTTCAGATATGGGGAAACTGAGGCCAGAGAGGTGAATAAATCTACTTTATGTTGTTCAGTTGATTGGTTGGTGAACCAGGACTAAATTCTTGATCTTCCACTTGCTTTTTCGTTACAAGTCATTTTATCTAAATGGCATTTGATATTTACTAAATTCACTAATAATTGGTCAACCTCGCCATTCAGAGATAGGTACTGTTAAACATTCAAACACACACACACAATTTATAGATCATATAACCATTTCTTCTGCTTCTTTAATTTTCCCATGTTGTTAGGAATTTTTCTGTGAATGTGATTTTTAATATTTACATCAGATATTACCATATGGATATATCATATAATGAATTTACCTGAGAGATTGGCTGTATTTTTTCCCAGCCTTTTGGGAGAAAATAACCCTAGAAAAATTTTCTAGTACTGATAGCTTGGCTCTACTTCCTACATGGTGATATTTGGGCATGATGACTTAGAGTTTCTGCATTCCCAAGAGTGGCTTCCATTATTTCTGCTGATGTCTCTCCACAGCGTCATTTCCACATGCGAGACTTGGCTCTTTAACTGGACCAGTAGCCCTCAGTGCTTCCTCTTGCATCCAAGGAGCAAAGGGAAAGCCACAGACTTTTCCAGAATCAGTAGTAGAGCCTCCAAAAGGGTTAGGCATTGGCATAAGAGAAAGTAGATTCTTTAGGATTTTAGAAGTGCCAACATACAATCAAATCCTACAAGACTAACAAAACTGGAAAGAACAAAGAGGAGTGTTCAGAAAGATGACCTCGGGTCATTGCCAGGCCCTGAAAGTGCCTTCTGAATCATCAAAGAAAGATTGCATTACTGCCAGGACAGCTATAATGTCAGGTTTGGTTTATTGTGTCTGGATGCCTTGAAAATTAATCATTTAAGAATAAGTATTTTATTATTTATTTATGATCCACACTCTGCTGACTTCAAAAATGAATCAGAAATAGCATGCCATATATATATATACATATACATATATATTTTTTATTTGTATTTTTGTTAAAGTAAAATGCACATTGTTTTAACATCAGCAACAGCAAAAATCCCTTGCTCTATTCCTTTCTACCTTTTTTTTCCTTTCTACATTTTGATTTTGCTCCTTAAAGGCAACAGATTTTGTTCTTTTGGTTTTTTTTTTTACATGGTTTATTTTCATTTTCAACATTTTCAACATATATTTCTATTTTTAAATTTACTGATGCTAGGCACTGTCCATACTGACTACTGGTGCACCTCTGAGTGTCATACACTCGACACTGAGTTTCGATGGAGTGAGATAGTGTGGACACAGAACCTAGGAAAGGATATCTACCCATCAGATTGCTTTAGCAGACCATCCACGCCCCCTTGCTTCCTCTTTTTCTAACCTCCCCATGTAATTACTTCACAATTCGAAATGAAATTGATAGTCAATACTTACATTTGAACTATGAAAAGATTTTCACTGAAGAGCCAAGGACTGTATTAAGAATACTTTCCTTTTTTTATACAATGTTTTGGTTTCTTCTGAAGTTAATCATTCCTTCATTTTTTTCTCCTTTTATAATACTTGCATAGTACTATGTACATATTCTTCGTTCTTAAAATAACAAAATAATATTTAAGCTTTGTTAATAGTTTTTCACCAGAGCTAACCTACCAGTTGCATTTTCCCCACCTGGAGCAGAGCTCCCTCCCGTGGCTCTCCACCTTCTTCTGCCCCAGGCCAGACTGCTTTTTGAGCCTGACACACAGCTGCCATCCTGGGAGGTGGTAGACTGCAGTTTAAAATATATTCATTGTCCCTTCTTGGACGAAGATTCTATTTCCGTGTCCCATTGATATCAGGCTTCGTCACATAACTTGCTTTGGCCAATGAAACATGAGTAGAAGCGACATGTGTGTGTGTCACTCCAGAAAAGGAACGTTAGAGTCTGAGTATGGTTTGCTATGATCTCTTTTATCCTTTGCCGTGATGGCTGTCAATATTTCAGATAAAAGATGCTACCTCAAGTCAGATCTGGAGTACAGATGACATGGAGCAGAGCCATAGCCAACCCACAATGGATGTGCAGCAAGACGCAAACCTTTGCACTTGTACAGCACAGCGTGACCTAGCCTATCTTGTCTAGGCCATGCAGCTTATCACTGCGGCCTTTCTTTTTTTTCTTTTTTCTTTTTTTTTTTGAGACAGAGTCTTGCTTTGTCGCCCAGCCTAGAGTGAGTGCTGTGGCGTCAGTCTAGCTCATAGCAACCTCAAACTCCTGGGCTCAAGCAATCCTCCTGCCTCAGCCTCCCAAGTAGCTGGGACTACAAGCATGTGCCACCATGCCTGGCTAATTTTTTCTATATCTATTAGTTGGCCAATTAATTTCTTTCTATTTATAGTAGAGATGGGGTCTCGCTCTTGCTCAGGCTGGTTTTGAACTCCTGATCTCGAGCAATCCACCCGACTTGGCCTCCCAGGGTGCTAGGATTACAGGCGTGAGCCACCGCGCCCGGCTGACTGCGGCCTTTCTATGCTGGCTATGACTATGGTCTGAATGTTTGTGTCCCTCCATTCCCACCATTTGTGTGCTGAAACCTAATCCCCAATGCAATACTGTCAAGAAGTGGGAGCCTGAGGAGGTGATTAGGTCATGGCGGAAGCAGCCCTCATGTATGGGATTAGTGCTCTTATTGAAGAGGCCCAAGGGAGCTAGTTCGTCCCTTCCACCATGTGTCAGGACACTTAGAAGATGCATCTGTAAGGATTGGCGCTTTGATCCTGGACTTCCCAGCCTCCAGAACTGTGAGCAACAAATATCTACTGCTTATGAGTTACCCAGTCTAAAGTATTTTGTTATAGCAGCCCTAATATACAAGACAACTGGTCTGCTCCTAGTTTGCTTGTTTATTTAGTTATTATTTAAGCCCTTGTTTTGATGGAGAATAGCCAATGAGAAATGGTGCATGGGAGATAAAATATTTGAGTTCTTGCATAACTAAAAATTTTTTTCTTCTATCTTCATATTATTCAGCTAGTTTGGCTGGTTGTAGAGATCTATGTTGAAAATTACTTTCAGAATTCTTAAGGTGCTGCTTTTCTGTTTTCTAATATTTTGTGTTGCTGTTGGAAGTCTGATGCCATTCTGACCCTTAATCCTCTGGAAAATATTTTAATTTTTTTTTCCTGGAAGCTTTTATGATCTTTCCTTACCCCAATGGGTTGAAATTTTACTCTAATGTAACTTACCATGGGTCTTTTCTCATCATTTTTTCTACATACTTTCAATCCTAGAACTCACATCCTGCCCTTCTAGGAAATTTTTAGAAAAGTAATTATTATGTCTTTAATAATTTTACCCCTCTATTTTCTCTTTCTGTAATTAGTATGAATCAGATATTAGATATTCTGGATTGATCCTGACATTTCATCTTTTCTTTCCTATTCTACAATTCTTTGCTATTTAAAAAAATTTTTTTGAAGATTCATTAACTTTATTGTCTTATCTTTCTATTGAATTTTCTATTTCAGCTGTGTTGTTTAATTCAAAGGAATAATTTACAAGAGAATTTAAAGGAGATAACTTTGGGGATGTTAATCTATGATGTGTAACTTTAAAATCTGCATGGACCTTGAAATTACTGTTTTTAGTGTCTTCTCCCCCCTCCCATCCTACCCCATTGCCCCAGTATAAACCCCCAATTTGAATCATGAAGATGATGGTTTCCAGAAAAGAAAAGGACTCATCTAAAGTAATACAGCACATCTTCCTAATTCCTGGTCAGCTTTTTCTCATCACAATGTTGTACATTTTCATCTTATCATAGCTGAAGCTTTGTTTCATTTCTAATAAACGACATTTTTAAAATTAGCTTCTGAATGGAAGTAAACAAAGAAAATGGGTTGGTGCATCATTTAAAAGCAGGCACCTACTGTGATGGGGTGAGTGAGCATTGCTCAGAGCTAAGACTGGAAAATCTAATTTCTCTTCTCTCTCTGACTTACACTGTGATTTAGACGAGATGTTTCATCTTTTAGACCTTGGTTTCCTCATCTACCGATTAAAGACACTGGAGTAGATTACTGCTTTTCAAACTCAAAGCTTTCACTATCCCATGGGGTGCCTTGAGCCGATGACTTGAGAGGGTAGAGGCTGAACAAGGAGAACTGCTACTACCTGAGCAGTTTCACCTGGATCTGTTCTATGTGTTTGGTGTTCATGTAGGCTTTTATTGCCAAAAAACATTGTGTGACTAAATGTTTGAGAACCACTTCCCCAAACTTCTGTAGGTTTTCTTTTGGCATTGTGCTTTTCTGGTACTCTGATTAGAGCTGTTCTTTTAGACACTCAGGCTCAAATTTATATGCTTTCAAGCTCTCTGGAGTTCCTATAAATTAGGATACATATTGAGGTAATTACCATTCTGGAATTCTAAGCACTTGAATGCAAGTCAACCCTTGTAACTGCCTTTCAGAGCAATTGTCTCACCGCAGATATGGTCACTCAATACATATTATTGAATGCCAATAAAATAGGAAACTGGATCCTGCCATTTTCCCGACTAGATAGCACAGACAGGTTAAAGTCAGAGTCACAGCCATCATTCTGCCGGCAGGATCCTGCTCTCTTCCCAGAGAGCCAAAGCCTTGATGTCAGGCCAGGCACAGACACGACTCAGCGCCTTTCATGTCCCTGGCGTTGGAGAGGGACAGAACAGAGCAGCTTGCAGCCCCCTGCCCTTGGGAAGGAAACCGGTTTTCTGCTCTGTTCAACCATGTTTACTAATCATTAACGGAAGCAATAGATGTAGGCCAAGCACTGGTATCAAATGATGGGGCGGAGAGTGAGCAGACCAGTGTCGGAGCCAAGGTCACTGTCCAGAGACATGGCTTGTTCAGGGTACATCAGCTCTGAAAGAGCCTGGTTACCTGGGGAGCGAGGCAGAGAAGAACTTTAGGATGACTTCGTCTCAGAATGACCTTCCAGAAAGCCCCTGGAGATTGTATGGTTAAACATCCTCATTGTACACCTGGGAAAACTAAAACCTAGAGAAGGGACATCCCTTGCCTGTAGTCATGCACAAGTGTCTTTTATATATTTTATTCCTCCTAGTCTACATTTGTATTGTCCTCAGATGTCTCTGAACAGGGACTGGGCAGTTAAAGTAGGTAACAGGCAAGGAGCCAGGTTTCCTTGAGGAGAAAAGGTGGGGGGATTTTTTTTTACCTTGGGCCATTGTCGTATAGGCAGAAACCAATGCTCCACCAGCCAAACCCGGACCAAATCCATCACATGGTGAGAATCCAGACCCCACACCCTGCTGGGGACTTCAGACAATATCCAGTGTCTGTAGGAATTCCCTCCTGCCTCCCCTAATTCTCAGCCCACACCAGCCTGTGCTGGTAAGTTTATCTTGAATTAAAAATACCACCACCTCCAACACACCCCAAACACACAGTCCTTAGGCCATATCCACACTGAAGCACTAAGGTCCACACCCTATGGCCATCTGATAGGGGCAGGGAACTCACTCACAAATAAATATGTAAATATTTATAAATATTTACATAAATAAATATTCTGTAAATATTCATTCTGTAAATATTCATTCAGTTAATGAGCATACACCGAGAGAGGAAGGATCATTTCCAGCTTCCTAGGCCATAGAGTTTGGTTTCAGGACAAGGTGGATTGGGCAGCAGATCAAATAAAGCCATCACCAGCCCACAGGACAGTCTCAAGAGGGGTAACTGTCCCTGTCCTCTACAATTGTTGCCGGAGAGCAGTTTGCCCTTGAATCCTCCACACCACCCCTAAATTGACAATTTCATTTCCCTTCAACTCCGCCCTCTACCCCAAAGATCTGCTGAAACCGCCAGTTCCATCCGAGAAGGCAACAGGATAATAGGTGAGCTCCATCCATCCATCAGCGATAATGGTCGCGGGCACTCTCCATGCCTTTTGTCTGCTGCTTTCCCTGAGGATTCAGGCTGGGGACCTGGGGCATTTACTCTGCCTTTGTGTGTATGTGCTTTTAAAATCAGTCCTCTTGTTTACTTTCCTGCCTTTAGCCAGGCTGTTTACTACCTTTGGAGGGGCCAGGCCACTAAGTCAACACACATTAAGACCCAACAGCAAAATGTCATAATGCGAATGAACAGAATTCGGGAAGGCCAGGGACATTGGCTGCTCTGTTGGGTCCTGTTTAGTCTGAGGGTAATGAAGAGCTCACAGATGACCTGATTTCATTAAACTAGGTCAGACTCAGCTGAAAAGCGGCTATGACTCTCACCCAGTTGTACAGCCAGCCCTTCCTCCCTCCCGCCCTCCCTCCGTCCCCGCCCCCACCTCGGGGCACGAATGCTTTCTGGGAATTAATGCTGAGTTTTGTCAATACAGTAGCTTAAATCTCCATGGAATAATTGGACCTTTCCCTTTGGCTTCTGTTTGTGCAGCGGGGAGGCCAGGCATGGGAGAGAAGGGGGTGGACTTTAAAGCGGGACGTATGATTCAGTTGTAGCAGTTTGCTCTCGAAGCCAAACATTCTGAGTTGCAGCATCTTATCTGAGGGCTGTATTGACGGAAGCAGCTGAACTGGCTCAAAGAGGAGCTATCCTGCAAACAAGGCTTTCAATGTGCCCAGCCTCACCAGCAATACACAGGCCCTCCACGTCTTCGGAAAGGAAAGCTCGTGGTAGGGAGTAGGAAAGGGACCCGGCAGAGGGTGGAGGTGGGAGTGAGTCGTGTCTGAAGCTGTTGGGGGAGGAGGGGCTGGCCTCTTGTCCCCTTCCTGCCAGGGGAAGACTGGCCCATGGTGGGCATGCCAGGCAGGCAGAATGCAGCTCATTCACACAGAAGAAAACATTAACAATCAGAACTCTCCAAAGATTGAATGGGCTGTCAGACGAGACCTTTTAAGTATGGCACTTTGTTAGGCATCTCCTTGGCATCTACTATGGCTCAGGCCTTTGCACTGGGCACTTTCCTCTGAGCGCCACAACATTTTAATTGATGAGGAGAGATGAGGAAACTGAGGTTTGGAAGTATGAAGTGACTTTTTGTAAGGTGCCAGAGCTAATACACGGCAGATGTGGACTTGAATCCAGATCATTCTACGCCATGCTCTTTCCACTGTCTCTGCAGGCTCCCGCCTCCTGTTCAGCACTCACAGGGGGTGACGTGTTTCTACTCAGTGATGTCTGGGGCCTTAGCTGCAGGACTCAGAGGCTGGAGGCTGCAGTGATCTGAAGGCTTACTTGTTGTGACTGTGCTGGATGTTGGCTGGGGAGCCTCAGTTTCTCTCCACAGGGACTGAACCAGGTTTGCTGCTTGGGTTCCCTCACAGCATGGCGGCTGGGTTCTGAGGGTGGGCATCCCTAGAGAGAGAGGCAGGCTGAAGTTGAATCACTTTTCGACCTGGCCTTGAAAGTCATACCATGCCATGTCTGTCCATTGTATTGGACAGCATGCACTAGAAGTGAGTCACTGAACCTGGCTTGTGTGCTAAGGGAAAGGAAATTAAACTGATGGGAGGAGACTCAAGTTTCTAGAAAAACACATAGGACCATAAATATTGTTGAGGCCTTTTGGGAAAATACAATCTGCCACAACATTCGTAATCATTGCCGTCGTGTTCTAAAGTAGCTTTACAAGTAAGAGGCTGAAAGATCACCTAATAGTGTTGTGGGCTTAACCCAGAGGTTTCCCAAACTTTTTTGGTTCATGCTGCCCCTAGGCTGAAATAAATACCTAATAGTTTTGTCTAAATAGTTATATATAAAAACTTAATAGGCATTTATCTATTAGTAGCTATTTGAAATAATAGTACCCATAAATGGAAAGAAAAAGTACTATTTTCAAATTTTATTCTTAAATAACTACAACTAACAGGATGTTTGAGCCTGTTGGACACTACACACCTCAGATCCTGGGATCTGGTTGGTCCTCCCCACCTTCCTTTCCTGTTTCACGTGGATTTTCACATTGTCACGCTTGTTATCATGGCAACCACCCCAAACTCAGCTCTTCAAGGATATGACGTCATTGAAAGGAATGTAGCCCAATCTGGTGCTGAGACGGGGAACAACTTTAAATTCCGAGTTGTGTGTTGTATAAGGGATGTCGGTTATTGCTCTGGAATGTAAAATGCTTTTCAGTGCTCCCGTGAGTTTGCTGTGGGTCTCGAGGCACCTCATCACACAGTTTGAGAAACATGGGCTTGAGCTTAATAGATCTGAAATTAGGGACTGCTCCATGTGCCAGAGGAGCAGTTTCCTAACAGATACCCGACTGCCTAACAAGGTCATTCAGATTTCACACCTTTGGGAGACACTGAACTTGGAAAACTCAGTGTCCAGGATAGCTGAGCTGATTTGTCCAAACCGATGGATTTTAAGGATCCGCCGTGGCTTTCACGTGTGACAGGAAACAACGATCTCCTCCCCTCCTCTCAGGGATGGTGAGTTGTGAGTTATGCACCAACTTTCAGACATTGACGATTGCCCTGGAAAATCTCATACACAGAGACTGAGGGAAGGATACAAGGGAAGCTTGAACCATATAGGAGGTTCTGTCTGGATAGTATCCAGCCGTTGTTAACACAAAGAGAACAGTTACACGGCTGGGTACTTTGCCGACGGCGCTTGTGTGGGTTTAGAGGGTTGTCCCAGCCAGGCCACACGGGGAAGGAAAAGCAGAGACATTTCATTCCAAGCTACCATCAGTCATTTTTCCACTCCCCCATCCTGTCACCCAATATAAAGAGAAATTTTATATGAATTGTGACAAATTGAGATGAACCCACTTTACCTCCAAGCCAAAACCGTTTCTGAAACTCATGAAGTCAAACGAGCCTGGAACATTGACATATATTCCAAAGCAACTTATTTAGCTTAGAACTTTCTATGTGACCTCAATAAGGCCAATTTATGGCTCTCAGTTTTTCTGAATAAAGTACCGAGGTTGTAAAAAGGCATTATTTTTCTCTAAGGTTACTTAGCAGATTTCAAATGAAACAGGAAATATACATGTGACTGGAGGGTTCGTCACCTTACTGAACTAGAAAATATGGCCCAATTTCTCTCTCTCTTCTCTCTCTCTCTCTCTCTCTCTCTCTCTCGCTCATAATTCTCAGACAAGACAATGGGAGTCATGTGATGTGACTGGGAAATTGGGCCAGTTAAAAATAGAAGGCGCACTCCACCAAGTTCATTAGAAAGTGGAAGCTCCATTGTTGATTGCCATTAATTTATCTCTGCCTGCCACATCTGCAAGGGGGGGCGAGAGACAAGTGCGGATTCTGAGAGCCTGTCGGCCGCTCTGGCTCTGTTTCCTGCCCTGGCTGAGCAGTAGCGCCCGAGGAGGAGCTCACCTGAGCCCTGAAAATGCTCTCTCAGCTCCCAGGGGACCCTCTCCTGGGTTTTTTAGTTGGGAAAACACTGTGGTTGGCTCCTCTTTTCCCCCAATAGGAGTGCTCCACGTCAGACTTTATAAACAGGGAAGAAGGCCTCCAGCTTCATAAATTCGACTGAGCGTCAGTACCGTTGCCCTTGCTGAGCTCTGAAGGTCTTAACACGCCTGCTGCGTGGCTGGGAAGCGTGAGGGGGAGGCAGCCACACCGAGCCAGGAACCTCCAGCCGTGTAGATAGACCCGAGTCCTCCTTCCCCTCCTGCACGGGCACGGGGATCAGGCCTCAGGCTCCCCAGAGCGGAGGGCCCGAGGAAGGGCAGGCCCAGAACCCTCAGACCTGGTCCCTCCGATGTGGGTTCATATTCTCATTGCGACCTGCAGATTGTTCCACTGAGCCCACTATTCTCACCCTTGTTTCACAGAGAACCAACTGGAGGCCCTGAGGTGGGGAGGCCGGACAGGGGACCCTTTCCTTTTAGGTTGGGCGATTTGTCACTTGTCCTGGGTCCCTTCTGCTGAGGTTGTAGGGAGAGGGTGTGATTCTAAGCCTGGGCTGGCCAGGCAGAGCGTGCTGGAGGTTGGGTTGGGTGGGCACGGCCTAGTATTACAGCAGCAGCCACGGCTGCGCTCACCCCCACTCCCGTCCCCCTGAGCTGGGGCCGGCTAAGCAGCAGCCACGGCAGTGGGCGGATGGAGACCCAGGCCCCGGCCTCACAGCGGATGAGGTTGGCTGGTGGCCATGGCCTGGTTCCGTGGCTGCAGTCTGGCTTCCTAACCCCACCCTCCAAGCTCCTGTGTCATGACAACCCACCTGAGGAAGAGCTGGGGCTGGTGAGCCGTGATGTTTTCCTGTGTTTTCTGCCCCACCCTGTCCACCCCACGTGTGGGAAGCACAAGAGATGCAGGTCTGGTTCTGCATGGAGCCGGCGGGCCGGGCGCTGCCCTGCGAATGCCCATCCTGCGGAGGCATGGTGGGTCACACCAGCGGGTCAGGCAGGCTCAGGGAGGGCCGAGCCACCGTGCCTGGCCCCACCAGGCAGGTGAGTCTGGGCCCTTCCTTAGGGAGGTTCCCGTGAAGGGAGAGGGGCAGGGCCCAGCACCCCCCTCCTCCTCATTCCCTCGCAGGTTCCTCTCATGGTCTCGGGGCTGCCTCTTATTGCACCTTCAGCTTGCCCTGAGCTGAGGGGCCTCGTGTCCCGCCTGCCCACTGTGCGCACGGTGCTCAGACGGCGTGTCTGGCATGACCCGCGCGCTGACTCGTGCTGTGGAAAAGACCCCAACCACAGTCCGACTCACAAAGAGCAGGTGGATTCTTCAGTAGCGTCCAGGGCACAGGCTGTGGCGCGGATGGGCCGGCCCGGCAGGTGAGGCGGTTTGTCCCAAGAGCAGTTGGTGTCACCTGCTCTCCAGGTGGAATTTCAAACTTCAGCTATCCCACAGGGTGGCTTGTCAGTGGGCCAGACCCACTGGGTCCCCACCTGGTGTTCTTTCAGACGACTTTTCCTTGGGCAGCTGGCGGAGGGGGCTGGGAGCCAGGGCTGGGGGAGGGTGTGGAATCCCTAACTTGAGAGGTTTGAAGGCACGTGTGTCTGCACCAGCTTTCCGCACTGCCTGGAGATGAAGCCAGGCCAGCTGACTCTTAGAATAGCTGGGGAGGAGGGTGGCCAACAGAGCGCCCTTTGCCGGCCGGGGTAGAGAATGGAATCTCAGGGGAATCGCCCAGAGTCTCCGAGAGCTTCTCCTGGTTTTCCTTTCACTGCCCTTTCTAGGCTCTTCTCCTTCCACCCATTCCTAGAATGCGGGGTTCTGCTGCCAAATGATCCCCTCCCAAGAGCTCGGTGATCTCCATCCTCTTTTCCTTCCCTCCCTCTCCCCTCCCCTCCTCTTCCATAGACCTCAGGTAAAAATAGGACCCTATGCCAAAGGGAGAGGAGCCCCTGAGGCCCAGAGGGGGAAAGAGTCTTCTTGGACATTTTAGGTGTATATTGATAGGCCCAAAATGAATCTGTTGAAGCTGCATGTCAACCCACAGAGGAATAAGCATGTTCTGAGTCCAAGTGTCCTTGGCGCAGTGCTGGCCAAGGTGTGGGACGCGTGGTGTGTACTCATGGAGGGTGGCATGTGACTTCACCTTTCCCAGTTTTTCTCCTGTGACACGGGGGCATTTGCTTATCTCTGTCCCAGGATTACCCCTAGTGGGAAGTCCATGGGAAAGGGCTAAGCTGGTCCCTGGCAGGCAGCGCATCAATAAGTGTCATTCATTCATTGCCCAAGGGCAGCAGAACCTGGTGGTTAAGGATGTGGCTTCTGTGGCCCGATTGCCTGCGTTCTGATCCTAGCTCTGCAAGTCACTAGCTGTGAGACCGTGGGAGAGTTATTTTACCTCTCTGGGCCTCAAATGTCTTGTCTATAAAATGAGGATGATAGGCCGGGCACGGTGGCTCAAGCCTGTAATCCTAGCTCTCTGGGAGGCCGAGGTGGGCGGATCGTTTGAGCTCAGGAGTTCGAGACCAGCCTGAGCAAGAGCGAGACCCCATCTCTACTATAAATAGAAAGAAATTAATTGGCCAACTAATATATATAGAAAAAATTAGCCGGGCATGGTGGCGCATGCCTGTAGTCCCAGCTACTTGGGAGGCTGAGGCAGCAGGATTGCTTGAGCCCAGGAGTTTGAGGTTGCTGTGAGCTAGGCTGACGCCATGGCACTCACTCTAGCCTGGGCAATAAAGTGAGACTCTGTCTCAAAAAAAAAAAAAAAAAAAAATGAGGATGATAATCATATCACCTTGGTGGGCTGATGCGAGGATCAAATGAGGATTACATAAGTAACCCACCAAGAACAGTGTCTGGCGTGTAAGTGCTCAATTAGTATTAGCTGTGATAATAAACATTGCTATTGGCAAACCATGGTTGTTATTGTAATTATTATTCCAGAATTTCAGGGCCCCTGAGTGATGAAGAAGGTGGAGTTAAAAGGTAGGATTAATAAAAAATTCTTCCAGCTCTCCATGAATAGGGATATCCAGGGAAATATTGAACAACAATTTTTTTCTGGGATGCTGCAAGAGGATTTTTGCACAGAAGGAGAAATTAGAGCTAATGTCTCCTTCAAAGACTCTATGTTTCCAAACAACACTGTGAATTGTTCAGGTACTTAAATAAATGTGCAAGAAGGCATTTCACCTTCTTTTAAAGAAGCTGACCTCTGTCTTCTCCCACTTATTCATTTAGTGCTTTCAGAATACCTTTTAGGTGTCAGACTCTGCACAGGTACTGGGGACCAGAGATAAATGAGGTACAGCCTTTGTCCCCAAGAGAGATGGACACATAAGCCCGTGTTTTCATGGCAGGCTGTTGGGTACAGTGAATCTACCAGGTACACTGTGGGGCAAAGGGCATGCTGTGACTGATTTGGGGGAGTTGTGACCAAGAATTCTTCAGAGAAGAAAAGCCACTAGTCCTGGGTCTCTAAGAGGAGTGGGCATATGCCAGACAAGTAAGAGGTGGAGACATTCCCAGAGTAGTGAACACTGTCGTCTTCTCCCCCATGGTGTCATGACAGAGATCATAACAGTGGTATAATTGCTTTGCAAAATAGCAAATGAGAAGGGTTACCAGCAGACCAACCAGTTTGCCTCTGACTTTCCCTGCTTTGGGACTCACTATCATATCTGAGCTCTTCTATTAATATTTATGATGTCAAACCTGAGGTTTTATACCCGGTACCAGACAGCCCTCCCCACCGGGAAAGATACCAGTTTAGATGATACCTCTGTTTCTGAAATGTAGACCAAATGAGACAAACCTTATTTCCATCTTGACCTCATGTTTGATAAATGCCAAGGCCCAACTTTCCCCCCATCCTCAGCCCCAACTCAGATCCATTCAAATCAAAAGAGGAGATCAAAACTCCTACCTTGAAAAGCTTCTGGAATACAATAGCCTCTGCCCTCCCCGCATCATCAAGTCCCTTCCCACATCACAGTCAGTCAGGTGTGAGTTTCAGTTCGCCTGGGATCAGGTATTGAAGGCTGAGTGCCCATCAATTACTTCCATAAAGGCAGGGCCCGGGACCAGAGAATAGACACAGCCATCATGTCAGGCATGTGTGATTGCAGGAGAAAGGAGGAATTCAGGTGGGAGAATTGTAGGGAGGGGAGGAGAAAGCAGAGCCCCGGGGATTATGTGTCCCCGTGGTCTTTGTAGGAGGCCGACCCTGCTCCCTCCCATCTGGTGACCACAGGAGCTGTGCCAGGCCAGCTCAGGACCACAGACGGCTCCAGCCTGGCACAGCAGAAGGAGCAGGGGACTTGGAGTCACCGAGGCCTCGGCTAGAATCATGGTAGTTCTCATCCGCTGTGTGGCTTTGCGAGGATGACTTATTTAAGTCTCTTAAGTAAGAGATTTACTTAAGTTTCCTTACTGGCAAAGCAAAGCTAATAAAATCGACCTCTGAAGGTAATGGGGATTAAACAATATAATGAAAGTAAAGATGCAGGCACAGGGCTAGTTGCAGAGTACACAGCAAGTGATCAGTGGATGTTAATAAGTCTAGGAACAGGCATTTATTGAGCGCCTACTAAAAGCCTCCCATGTTGGACCGACTGTCTCTGATCACTGTTGTCTCAACTCAAGTCATTCATTTACTCACTAAACATTTATTGAGACACACTGTGTATCAAACACTGGCACAGAATAATGTAAGGCAGGTGAGTGTCTTTGTGGAGCTCACACACCACACCCACGAAGATGCTCTTTGCAGCCTTGTCTAATAAGGTTGAAATGTTGGAAATAACCTGAATGCCCGACAATAAGGGAATAGTTAAGTTGACGATGGTTTGTCCACACACAGGAGCATTATTGTGTGGCTATATTGACAACTGCTTATGATTTATTATTAGCTGAATAGAGCAGGAAATGACATCGTAAGTTCAGTTGATCCTCTCTATTCACAGTAGTTACGTTCCAAAAAGTTGCCATGAACACTGAGTTAATGAACACAGAACACTGCTCCTAGGAGAAATGCAGAGTTAGAGTCCTGAGAGCCTCTGGTCATAACATTTTGTCAATTGATTAATTTATGACCTCATTTTATGTACGTTTCTGTTTAAAGACACTTTATTTATTTATTTATTTTGTGAGACATGGTCTCCCTCTGTCACCCAGGCTAGAATTCAGTGGCGTCATCACAGCTCACCGCAGCCTCCAACTCCTGGGCTCAAGCGATCCACCTGCCTCAGCCTCCCAAGCAGCTGGAACTACAGGCACTTGTCACCATGCCAGGCTAATTTTTCTATATTTTGCAGAGATGGGGTCTCTCTATTGCCCAGGCTGGCCTTGAACTCTTGGACTCAAGCGATCCTACTGCCTCAGCCTCCCAAAGTGCTAGGATTATAGGCGTGAGCTGCTGCACCCAGCAAAGACACCTTATTTAATGTGTCTTGTTGATTCATTGATATAGACCTCATGGCCAAGGGTCCTGTAACACCTGCCTGCGTGGAGCTTGTCTAGCACGTGTTCTCTCTGTAAAGCACATTACAGCCTCCTTGCACCTAAGAACACTAGACGATACATCAGTGCTATGCTTAGGGCATTTTAAACAGTAAAATTACCAACAGAAAGCACAAAAATGGGAAAACATGAGTACTAACTAAAACTGCTGAAGAGACGCTTGTTGATGGCATGAGAGTTGAAATAAGAAGGCAAAACACGCCTCGTTCAAACTCTGCTGGAAACGTGATCGTGGGACAACTCAAAGTTCTCACCACTTCGTGCATGTCTGTGAACGATCAAGGCAGTGCCACGAGGATTGGTTCGGGCGTTACAAATACGTTTTAGCGAAGTAGGTGAATTCGCAGATACGGAATCCACGAATGACGAGAATGTGCGTGTGGGTAAAGCTTGGAGAGAAAGTGGGATAAAACTAAAACATGGGTCGCAGGATTACTACTGATGTTTTTTCTGTTTTACAATTTTCATTAATGTCATTTTTTTTCTTCCTTTAACAATAAATATGCCTCAGGGAAAACAAACAATCGAAGCCTGCAGATAGCTCTTAAGCCTCCTTCTCCTACTTCTCCTTCTCCCAGTTCCCGTGACGGGCAGTGGGTTCAGGAAGGTGGGAATGAAGCTTGCGGGCAGGGGTCCTAGCCTGGGCTCCTCCCTGCCAGGGCTTCTGGAGTGGCCATGGACAGTTAAAACGTTGCCCCAGCACAGCTAAAATTATGTGCGTGCGCAGTCTCACGGGATCACACAGCACTGGCCAGCGTCTCTCCGGTGGTGACCATGTGATCTCCATGTAGCAGCTCCCGTGACCCCATCAGAAGCTCCGACACGCAGTTTCCTGTGTTTTGATGATGGAAAACTGGAAAAACGAACAGTTCATTAAAACAGTGCAATTTGTCTCATTGAATGAGTCTTCCTCAAAATTGGGCTCTTCGGAGGAAAAATTATAAAAAAAAAAAAAAAAAAAAGGAATGCCTGTGATTGAAATATTGAGAGTTATTGCTCTAAATTATATAAAAGGCACCTTTTTCAGTTCCTTTTAAAAAGTATTTGGCTAGAAACCAGCTCCTCCATTGATAGGACCTACATGCTCCATTGGATTATTCTACGGAGCTCTTTAAAGGAGAAGATACAGAAACGTCTTCGTCGTTCCTTGCCGAGGCTGGTGCTGTCCTAATTTCTGACGCCGTGAACAGGAAGTTCCAGGCCACAGAGGTTGCTCACATTTTTACCTGATTTGCCTCCAGATTTGAAGTTATGTGAATGGCTTGTTTGTCTAACTCAGCTCTGCTCAAATCAATCTTTCACAGCCCCCTCCCCATAAAGATCACCTTGGGTCAAAGGTCATAGGTCATCGTGGCTCTCAAATACCTGCTCACTTTGTAAGAAGAGTTCCAAAGTGGACAATTACTCAGGAATTAGTGAGGAATGAAAGCAAAGTATTTCAAAAGACTAATTGGGAAAAATGAGTACAGCATGTGCAATAACGTTTCAAATGTTGTCTTTATGGCTCTCCCAATTAATTTCCCGTCTTTCTCCAACCTGGCTTTTGATAACATGGAATACGAGAGAAGCACCTGAGGTTGGCGCAGTCTCTTGTGTTACCCGTGATCTCTGTCTCTTTCATGTGCCCATATATGTGCTCAAACAATGTACGGTTTTAACATACGTTGAGTCCAGATACAGACTTACAAAGTTATGACAAAAAGATTTCCCTAAAGTAATTAATTCAGGGCTACTTCTGAGAAAAATAAAAATAAAACAAAACAAAACTTAGAGAGACTTTCCAAAAATATCACAGTTTTCCGGGCCAGTCCTGATTTCTTAGGGTGCCAATGTATTAATTTTGGTTTAATAAAAAGTCCAAGTGTTCATAGAAGAAAGCGAGAAATTCAAAGGGACGTTAAGATTATATGCAAAGGCAGAAACTGAAGGGTGAACCAGAGATTATCTGAATGGCAGGCTAAAGTAACGGAGGCCAATGAGAACAGAGCAGGTTGCTTGAATATATATACATTTAAAAAGGGCGAGTGCTTACTACACACAATAATTCACAGGCTCTGCTTCCTGGAAAGCCAGGTAATAGTTGCTTTCTGATGAAAGAAAAACCAAAACCATTTCAACCTGAGGAGCGAAAGGGCTTTTCCAATACAGCTTCTTGGAAATGTGACCTTCGAATAAGCACATAACAAGATGCTACCTGTTTACCTTCACACCGTGCTTTACAACTCTTGGCAAGTCTGAACATTTCTGTTGTGCAGTTTCAGGGCAAGGATGAAAAAGAAAGCCATCTGTTAATATTTGTTTTTCTTGCCCTTTTTTAGCTGGAGTGTCCTAGGAACTTTCCAGTTTAAAGGAAGAACTTCCCTCCATCTGGGTGAGAGGCAGCTTCTGCCACTTGGGCCCCCCTCCTGGTGGGGAGCACTTAGAAAAGGAAGAACCTGGAGACACACCTTCCCAGTGACGCTGTCCCTTCTCTGGTCAGCAGAGTGAGATGCCAGAACATACGGGCCTGGCTGGGAGATGGCAAATGGATTCACTCTAGATGGCTGTTACTTCCCTTCACTCTGCAGGTGCACGGAGCAGCATTTGGAGCATCTACTCTGTACCAGACACCGAGCTGGACGCCTTGTAAATCTCCTGTAATCCCTATGACAAGGCTGCAGAGTGAGCGTTATAAATATCTCTGTTGAAATGACGCAGCACAGAGATGTCAGGCAACCTCGCCGAAGTCACTCAGCTAAGTAAGCGGCTGAGCTGGGATTGAAGCCACGTGTGCCTGTCTTTGTAGCATCTATTGGGTCACACTTCCCAGAAGCCCTGAAATCACCATGGAGGAAAGATGGTGTCCCTGAGTCCCTCCGAGTGGGGTGGGGCCTTGGGCTCGTCTCACCAGGATGGGGGCGGGGAGGCAGAGGAGCCGCCAGATGCTCCAGCCATCTTGGGTCAAATGAAGCCTGATCCTTTCTCAGCTTGATTTGACCTGGAACTGAGAAACAGATGGGTCCAAGCCGCCCCAGGGTCGGAGGGAGGCTGAGCAGGCACCTGGGTCCTGGCTGCAGCCGCTCCTGTTCCGAGCTCCAGCGGCACCTATTGACTTATAAAGCCCGAGATGGGGACTCAGCGGTGGGCACCTCCGGGGAGACAAGGCAGATGTCAACAGATGCATCATAAACAAGGGGGCTGGCTGCTGGAAGAGACAGCAGGGAAGATAAACAGAGGCCTAGGAAAGTCGCCCAAGGGACTTCATGCCAGCGCCACAGCACAGAGCTGCCCCTTTGCGATGAGATCTCTTAGAATGAGATCCATGCTCATCTAGCTGGATGAGCATGGGACGCGCCTCCCAGATTTTTACTATACAAGGGTTGGACAAATGAGCAAATGAATAGAGACTTGGGCATTATCCATTCATTCGCTACTCACTTACTGACCAGGGGTGCAACAGTCCTGGTTTGCTCAGGACTGAGGGGGTTCCTGGGATCTGGGACTTTCAGTGCTGAAACGAGGACTGTCCTGGGCAAGCCAGGATGAGGTGGTCCCCTTACTCACCGGGCACTTGTGACAGACCAGGCCCCTGGGTCCCACGGGGCATGTGGCACAGACTCAGCTCCTGCTCTCCAGAAGCCCACGGTACTGTTGGAACAGACAGATACGAGGCACTGTGGCAAGTGTCACGACAGGGCCAGGGACAAGAGCAAGGCTGTGGCGTCTGAAGCTTCGGTGATGGCTTTCAGGAGGAGGAGCAAACACTGGAAGCGAGTCTCCTGGGGCAAGAGCTCACCAGATCTCTACAAGGAGCTTGGGAAGGGCATTGAGGGTAAGAGACAGCTGGGACCCGGCCTGGAGCCTTATACAACAATGGTTCTGTTCAAGAAACAGTAGCAGCATATGCGTGTTGGGGGAGACTGGGGGCATGTGGAGGTTGTAAGGTTGGAGGGTCTTGAGGGGCCAGTTGTCAGGTTGTCAGTCGTGTTGAGATATGAAATTGATCCTATCGGCAATAGGGAGCCATTGAAGGTCTTTGGAGAAGGGAGAGAGAGAATCAGATATTACAAAAGGTTTCATTCATGCAACAAATGTTTACTGAGCATCTATTGTGTGCCAGGCACTGTGCTAGAGGAATAAGTGAATGGCTACTATTCCATTTTCCACCCACAGGGAGGGACCTTGAAGTCCAGGCCCCAGCTGATGTGCCGGGCTGGGCCCGTGGCCTGTCAGGAAAATCCTTCCGCAGCGACGAGAAGACGGCCAGCGCCGGCTCCAACCACCACCGCCTTATCTGTTTTTCTTTTTCCAAAAGACCTTGAGGCCTGGAGTTGATTCCACTACAAAACGGTTACACAATTTCCCCGGGAGAAGGCGAGTTTCCACCTTTGGGGATGAATGAGCCCTTTCTTTCCCGGAGAGCTGGCCAGGGAGGCACAGGCTGGGTGCCACCGGAGGGGCAGCGAACAGCAGGCCTCGGTCTAATTTGGGGGTAACTATTTGTTTTTTCATTAAACAAAGTCTGCACGGCAGGAACTGTGGTGGCAAGAGCCTCCGGAGGCCGCGAGAGCTGGCAGCGTGGGTCCCGAGGAGCCCGTGAGCCACTCTCTGATTCCGCTGCTGCCCAAAGCGCCCGCTTTCCGGGGGTGGCGGGCCCTATAAGTGGTGCCTTTGAGGAGGCTGCCCCGGTGACAGCAGGACCCTCCCTGCAGCACCCACTCGGCCACTGGGTTCTGAAAGCCAGATTGTCCCTCCCCGAGCCCTGCCCTCCTGCGACATTCCTCACGCCGGCCATTGTCTGCAGAAAGAGGCCATTGTCTGGGGCTGACATATCTGCTGACCAGCCACATGAAACAAGCGGAGCTCTGGGGAGAAAGAAATCCACCCGAAACAACAGAAACCCTGAGCCTAGCCTCAGGGAAGGGCTTAGACGGGCTTGTTGAATTTCCTGATGTGCTGGTGTCCTTCCCGAGAGGAAATGCCCAGCATTATGGGAGGATCCAGCTTTATCTCTGGGCTGGAGCGACACCATCCCAGCCTTTGTGTCGACAGCACTGAGAGGCCTTGTTTGGGGTGCTGTGGCCGGTGCTGAGAAGGGCTGTTTGAAGAGAAAAAGAGAAAACAGAACAATGTTTACCCAGCGGGCAGCTCCTGCCAACTTGGCCTCCCCTCCAGCCTCTGGGCTCGGCTCGTGGCCCTCGGGGCTGTCCCTTGGCCCGGGTGCCGGCGGGGAGGGCAGGCAGCTGGCGGACACCGGCATTTGGTGCCAGGTCTTAAACGACAGAGGTGGGTAAAGGGTCAGGCTGCCGCCCCCACCCCTCCACACACCCCCTGCGGCCTTGACTGCCCAGCCCCTCGCCCAGCGTCCTGCTGGTCCAGAACTAAAGGCAAACTCACGCTGGGGACAGCAGAGTCCTCAGGGCTGCAACGGGCTGGGCCATGTCCATTCTGAGCACTTGGTGCCTCCACCTGTATCCACTGTCACAGCTTCGCTTGTCACCCTGGGCGCAGGCGGGGCCCTGAGGCCTGCTGAACTGCAGCTGGGGACTAAGCCTCGAGACCCCTGCTGCTCAAGGGGGGGGGGCTGTCCCAGGACTGGCAGCATCAGCGTCCCCAGGAGCTTGTCAGAAACGCAGGCTCTCAGGCCCCGCCTCACTGCATCAGAATCTGCATTTTTCTTTTTTTAAAACAAGAGTGCATCTATTTGCACATTTAAGTTTGAGATACGCTGGCCTAAATCAGTGGTTCTCGAGCACAGCTGCATATTGTGATCACCTGGGGAGCTTTTAAAAGTCCCAAAGACTAGACAGCATCTCAGGCCAGTCGTGTCAGGATCACTGGGGGTGGCACTGGAACATTAACACTTTCTAAAACTCCCCAAGCGATTCCATTGTGTCCCCAGGTTTGAGACAAAGGAGTTAGGGTGACACCTTCTTTCCCCAGTCCTAAGATTGAATGTCCATCGATCATGCTATCTTCACTTAGTTCCACTTGGCAGCTGTTCCTGAGCACCTTCTATGCGCCAGACACCGTGACAGTTGCTGAGTCTTCATCGATGATGGTATATGTTCATGTCTGCAATGCCTTTCTGGTCTGAAGAACTCCTATTCATCCTTCAAAACCCAGTTTAGAAGCCTCTTCTTCTGTGATGTGTTCTTGGATCTCCTGAAGCAGGGAAAATGCTTCTTCCTCTGAACTCACACTGCTCTCAATGTTTCTCCATTATCATACTTGTCACAGTGAGGCACAATGAATGATCTGTTTGCCTACCTCTAGACCAGGAGCCTTTAGGACGGGGCCTATATCTTGCTTGTCTTTGCATCCTGGGGCCTAGGGCAGGGCCTGAGCATAAAGCAGGTTGTGGACCGACTGTATGAATAAATGGGTGAATGCCTGAATGAATACAAAGATGAGTGAAGCTATATTCCCTGCCCTTAAAAAACTAAAATTCTAGAAGAAGAGACTACCCTACCCCAAATTAACGAGACGCAAACCTCTGGTGGGTGCTGACAGAGGTTTAACCCAGTGCTGTGGTAGTGCAGAGTGTGGAGAGGAGCTTCAGCTAAGAACTCTGTTCTAGGCCCACTGGGATCCGGGTGGCCCACACCCTCTGCTTTTCCTCCCATTTTCAGTGCACACCCCAAGGAAGCCACTGTAGAGATGCTCTCTGGCTCCTTGTCATATTTGGAGATAAGAAGATAATCCAATGGACGGAAGGTAAAGACTCTGTTTGCACTTCTAGAAGATGCTTGTTACTGTTGCCTGTGGGACAGGTGACTGCCCTTGTATTCCCAGGCCCCAGACACAAGCCTGGAGAGCCTGGGACAGAGGGAGGGAGGAGTCTAGCGAGCCCAGGCAACTGCTGAGCAGATGGTGCCAGCCGGGCCGGCCACCGCGCCTCTGTGCTGGTGTAAGCTGTGGGCTGGCCGGTCACAGCTAAGGTCAGGGCCCTGGCAGCCTGCAGGCCTGGCCTGGTCAGAGGCAGGACGGGATGCCCAGTCAGTGGGTGTCCATGGGCTCAGGCGGGCTCCCTTCCTGCAAAGGATAAAGCCAAGCCCCCCCACCCTGGAGGATGGGCAGAGGCCAGGTGATCAGATAAACAGGTGCAAGTAAGTGACAAAGCGAGGAGAGGCCAGGGCAGCTGCTGGAAGCTGGCGCGCAGAGGCAGAGGCCAGAGGCTGCAAAGGTTTGAGCCAAGAGGCAACAGACTAAAGCAGGCAGTGTGGACGGGACAATACCTAGAAGAGGGGTCTATCTCTGTAAGCTAAACCTTTATACCCCACTGGTGGCTTGATAAGGAAGAAGAGGGCTCAGGGAAAGGTGGTGGGGACCCTGGTGGTCCATTTGCCCAGTACACAAGAGAAGAAAGCTGGGCCTGCTAACCCCACGTTTGGTGGGGGCAGTTTGGCCAGCATCTCTCCGCAAGAGCAGCCCCCAGGGGTGCCTTCAGGGGCTCAGGGGAGACACGACCCAAGAGCCGCGTGGCTGGCTGAAACTCTGGGGTCCTGGGACACTTGGGAGGAAGGTTTCTATTTCCCTGTCTTTTCTCAGTTTCTTGGACAGGCCAGGAGTTCATTTTCTGTGTCAAAGAAATCTGTTCTACTCTTTATCAATGCATCTCTCTCTTCCCTCCGCACCACACACAGACAGCTCCTGTGTCAGGAAGTCGAGAAGATTTTCTCAAGGGAAAATCACCCTAGAAGTCGTCAGCTCCTGACAAGCATGATCCCCAAAGGGTCCTTTTGGAAAATAGCCTCAAGGATGGAATGACAAGGATTTAGAAGATGGGCAAGCAGCTCGTCAACTTCCCAGAGAAGAAGGCAGGCTGGCGGGGGGGAAGGGGTGGGTGTCTCAGGGGCATGTCCCCAGTGTCCCTATCTGCAGTTCCGTTTTTTCTAATTCCTCCACTGCCGGGGCCAGCGAGCAGGGCTGGGCAGGGCAGGGCACCAGGAAAGGCTGGGAGGGGAGAGCCAGAGGGTCCCAGCAGGGTCCGAGTGTCATCCTCAAGGCCAAATTGGATGGGCCTGGTTCAGGGAGCTCCGAGGAGGTCCTGGGGCAGGAACAGGACCACGCTCTGTGTAGAGTGGGAGCCCAGGCTGGGTCAGAGACGCAGAGCCTGGAGAGTGGCCTCCTCCAGCCACTGAGGAAGGCCAAGGCATCCCTTTGTTGGCTCCTGGGTGAGGCCTGGGTGCGGGACCACCAGACTCGGTTAAACATCTTGGCAGGTGTAGTCTCCGCCAAGAAATCTCCCTGATAACCCCAGATGGAAATGATCCCGAGTCCTAGGGACTCACTCTGGACCTTTACTTCTCCCTCTGGGTACAGATATGTGTGTCTACGTCCCTCCACTCACTGGCCTCGCGCCTTCCGCAGGCTGGACCTCTCTCGTCCCTTCTGTGCAATTCTGGGTGCCCAGCTTGGAACCTGGCCCACCCCAGGGCACAGTGAGCACTTCCTGAATTTGGCAAATAAATGGGCTGACTGGCCTCTTGCCAAGAGTGCTGCTTTCAAAGTGTGGGGCAGAGACAGGAGAGGACCCCAGATTGCTGCTCAGGACAGCGGCTACTGGGATTTCCCACCTGCAGGACGGGCTTGGGAGCACCATCCCCATCTGCTGCCCACACAGGGTGCTAGGAGGAGCCCAAGAGAACCTGCCTGTCAAACGTGGAAAGTCTGACACCGGTCAGAGGTGGGGTCACGCAATGGTCCAGGCTTTGCCTGTGTCCCAGGACTGACAGGGAGTGAAGCCCAAGCCGCTCCACTGCAGATTGTTGTCTAGCCCAGGGCCAGTGACAACTTCCTCATGCCTCAGATTCCTCCTCTGTCACATGGGCTGTTGTGAGGATTGCACTTAAGTAAAGCCCTCAGAGGCAGGGAGTGCCACGTACTCCAAATTTGGGGACCTTTATCTCGATTGGAGATTTCTTATAATACATCACCGATCTTTAAGACATAATATTAGAAGGTGGAGGAAAGGTGAATTCATTCTTCTTGAGTTGGGACAGCCATCCTTCTCTGCAAACAAACAAACAAAGAAAAAAGAAAATTAAAGAAAAGGAAAGAAAAACACATAACATTGGGTTCCAAAGGCAGTTCCAAAGGGATACAATGACATGCTGTGTCCATGTGGTCCTTATGTAGAAGCTACATGTTTACAAATGAGTCTGGTTAGTCAGGATTTGCCCATCATCAGAGTGAAGTCACTCAAGAATTTAAGGCAAAACAAACAAGCAAATAAATAAAGATAAAATAAAAACACCAACCTCCAATTTATTTTTTAAGAACATATATTTATAAGTCAAAAGAGTGCATTTCAGAATAACAGCACTTTTCCCTCCACATCTTTGCAGAGTTCAGAAAACGGTGCAAGCCCCAGGTACTGGCTTGCTGCTGAGCTGGCATCATGTAGCCTTAGCAGTTGTCAACAATTATTTGCAGCCCAAGAACCTACTCTGTACTCAGCACGGTGCTCAGGCTGTGGAATGTCGGGGTGGAAGCACGTCCTGGACACGCAGTGTGGCTCCCACTCAGGAAATGGAAGCAGGTGCTTGGTGCACAGCTGGGCATTGAGGCCAAACGAGAGTGCATGGGCTGGAGTCCCCCAGAGCTAGCGTAGCTGGGGTGCTGGTGGGGGGAGGTCCCCGAAGGCTCTGTCAGCTTGGACGGAGCAGGAGGATGGCCCATACGGAGGTAATGTCACACTCGTGGCTGACAGGCATGCAGTGTTAGCTTTGTGCTTGGGGCTGTTGCAATGGTTTCTCACAGCTGAGCTCAGTTAAATGTCGCTACCGCCCCGTGAGAGAACTACTTCCATGATTCTCACCTTACAGAGGAGGACCCTGGGGTGCTGAGTGTTTCAGTGATCAGCCGTGGTTCACACAGCACTCGGGTGGCAGAGCTGGGACCACACCAAGGCTCCCTGACATACTCCCAGCCAGTGCACCAGAAAGCCCTCTGCATGGAGTCGTCCGACTACATTCATGAGCAACACATCTAGATGACCTGAGCCAGGGAAATGTCCAAAAGAATGGCAGTTGGGAGGCCAAAGAGAGCAGTTTGGTCAAACTTGGAAAGAACAAACGTAACAGGTGCTATAAGCGTTCAGCACGTGGCCATGGCACGCACAGGTGGAGTCCACGGGGAAGGACTGGGAGTGGGGACACGTGAGGGCTGGAGTCTGGCAATGCTGTTCATGATAAATGCCATTTCCCCAGCATCCGGGATTGTGCCAGGTGCATGCATGTGTCTTATCTCACTGGATCCTTAGAGGTACCCCTCAGTGAGAAATAGTCTTCCCATTTTATAGATGAGGAAACTGAGGCTCAATGAGATAAGTGGCTACACTAGAATTTGAACCCCTTTCCATCTGGCTTCCAAACCCAAGTTCTTTCCAAGTGTCACTGGGATGATTTCTGTCCCCTCCAAATTCCTGTGTAGCAGCCCTGACCCCTAGAACCCCAGAATGTAACTGTATTTGGAGATACGGCTTTTACAGAGGTGAGTGAGTTTTAGTGAAGTGATGAAGGTGGGCTCTGACCTAACAGGACTGGTGTTGTCCGTATAAGAGGAGGAGATTAGGACACAAACGAGCACAGACGAAAGACCACATGAAGACAACAAAGACAACGGCCATCTATGGCCAAGAAGAGAGGGGCCTCAAGAAAACCACCCCTGCCAATACCTTGATCTCAGTCTTCCAGCCTCCAGAACTGTGAGGAAACAAACTTCTGTTGTTTTAGGCATCTGGTCCGCAGTCCTTTGTTATGGAAGCCCTGCAGCTCCCTAACTCTGCCACTGTTGTGTAAAAGCAGCCATGGGCACTATGTAGATGAACACATTTGGCTGTGTGCCAATAAAACTTTATTCACAAAGACAGGCGGTGGGTTGGATTTGGTTCCTGGGCCTGTAGTTTGCCAACCCCTGATCTAGAAGGAAAGAAAGATGTTGAACAAGTCACGATGACTCAGTTGTGGCATTTCTCATGGTGATGCTTTTTCCACTTTCCGGACCTCGGTGCAGAGGGTTGAGTTACTCTGCAGTTCATGAAGCATCACCTCGCTAGGCCCTGCTAGGGTCCTCTTATTTGGCTACTTTGGTCATGTTCCCATTCCCATTTCCCTCCCCCTCTTCCCACAGGCAACTCTCTGAATGCATCTGCTTTGTAGCCTTGAAATGATACGTATCTCTCTAAAGCACGTAGCTTCGTTGCTTTGTGTGATGTATTTTGAAGCTATACAAATGATACTGTGCTATCAACTGTTCCATTTCTTGCTTTTTTCCCCATGAAGTATTGCGTTTTTCAAATCTAAGCTGTGTGCACATCTAGTTAATTGCTTCCAAATGCTGCAAAATATGTGACGTCGAACGTCACTAAATTTTCCTTATCAGTTCCCTGGTGAGGGCCGCTGAGCATGCTGCCAGTTCCGGACACCGCCAGCTCCCTCCTGTGTTTCCCCGTGTGGATGCTGCTTACGCCTGGCTTTCCCTCTTGGCACGCCCCTTTGTTGTAACATTTGTCCACTGGACGGGGTCGTGATTGAATGTCTGCCCCACCCTGGACTGTGAGTGGCCTGAGGGTGGTCATCAGACTCGTCTTCCCCCAGAGCCTAATCTGGTATGCCTGGTACTCAGTAGGGCCAATAATATGGGGTGAATGCACCCGTCTTCCTGGGAAGGACTCTGCCAGCCTCCTTTTTGTCCTTCATACAGACTAACAGAGCACCTGCTCTGTCCCGGTTGTCCCCAAACAGCCCCCACCCCAGCAGCCCCTGCTCTGCGGGGCACCTTTTCTCTAGAAGAGCACTTTCCCATGACTGCCTCTCAGGTAGCAGGAACACCTTGTTGACTGTCGGATGGGCTCATTCCTTTTCATGTTTCAACTTGGGAAGGAGTGATGCTTCGTTTTTGCGTCAATGTGGCTAGTCTGTGGTGCCCAGTTGTGCAGCCTAGATGTCACTGTGAAGGTATTTTTGGATGAGATTAAAATTGAAATCAGTATATTTTTAGTCAACATATTATTCTCCGGGCCTAAAGGACTGAGGTCCACTGAAGAATTCTGCTTCCAACTGCCTTTGGACTCAAGACTGCAGCATCAACTCTTCCTGGGGTCTCCAGCTTGCCAGCCTGCCCTGCAGATTTCAGTTTTGCCAACACCCACAATCGTGCGAGCTAACTTCTTAAATTAAATAAACCAATCTCTATCTATATATTTGTGTGCGTGTGTGTGTGGTTTCTCTGGAAAACCCTGACGAACACAGGAAGGGCCAGGATAAGTCAGGAGGATTTTACGGCTCCAGGGCAAAACCTTTCTCATGATATTTAAGGCCTGAAAGGGAGTTTTGGAGACTCGGTGAAAGTATCTAAGAGTGGCTCCCAGCAGAGAGCCACCATACATAGAAATTGGAAATGCCAGGTGACCATCCTCAAATTCAGGTTGAGTCAATGGGCTTTTAAAGTCAACAAAGACCCCCACTATTTCTTTCTTCCATCTGCCTTCAGGGTGTGCAAACTGTCCAGTTGACTTGGGGACCAAGACTGACACAAGCCTTCATCTGCACGAGTCTCAGGTGAGACTAAGCTCAGCTGCCCCACGAGGATCACAGCAGCGCCATGCTTCGCTGCACCGCCCCCAACATGGTTCCCAGGGGAAAGGGACTCTGCCATTTGATCCCTATTATTTTTCTTAAATTTATGGAGTTTCTGGTAATGTGTCCCAGGCACTTGATAAACTACTTATCATTTTCACAGCCCTGCAATGGCTGCCCCATAAGTTCCATTTTACAGACAAGGAGATGGAGCCTGGACAGGTTGAGCCACTTGTCCGGAGTACTCAGAGGTGGGAGTGGAGTCATATTCTAGCCCGAGTTTGTGATGTGAGGCCAAAGCCTGTGCTCATTCCTTTGCACGCTGACTCAGTTTCTTTCATTCATTCATGCATGCATTCATTCTCTCTTCAATGCTAGGGAATGTTCTAGGTGTAAGAGGATCTAGAATGAGACATTTTTTTTTTTTTGTCTTCAAGAGGCTCATAGACACACAGAAAAATAATGGGCTGGTGAGACAGTCCTGACCTAGAGGTGCGTGCAAAGTGAGCACAGAAGCGCAGAACTGTTCTCTGCTGGGGGTGTCTGGTGGGGGGGGCAGGTGATGTCAGCAGGAGAGCGTGTGGCAGAGCTCCTAGCCCTGTGGTGGCACTGGAGGAGGAGCTGCCCAGTGGGGCGGGGAGCCCGGGAGGCAGCAAGGATGTTGCAGGAGGGAGGAGAGTGCACAAGGGCCAGTTGGAGAACCGGTCACCGGGGCTGGGGGCGGGTGCAGAGCCCGTGCCCAGGGAGGAGGCCGAGGCGACTGGAAATGCAGGGAGGGGCAGTGCTGAGTGGACGGGACTCAGACCTCATCCTAGGGGTCACCTGGGCTTTTGCTGAAGGCTGAGAAGAGGGCGAGGTGAGACAGTTTTGGAGCAAACTTTAAGGGGAGCCCAAAAGACTCAGTTATTGAGAAAAATGATATCAAAGATCAGTGCAAATCTGCCCACGATGAGCAACAGAGTAAACTCTTAAATTCAGACAGAACTGACCCTGCACTTGAATGAGTCACCCCGCTCACCCTGAACCTGGCCTTGCTTTTGTTAAAAACCCAGATTCCTGGCTCTTCCCATGGGCCTACCGATGACTCAGGCTTTCCAGAAGAGGGGGCCTATCATTTCCTAGCGCTCTGGGTGATTTTTATGGCTGTGTTTCTTCTTTTTAAACGTATCCATGGTTAATAACTGCATGGGAGCATGCAGTGAAGACATAGATTCTTAAGCGGCTCCCAGACCTTCTGTATGAATCTATTGTGAAGAGGCCTGAGGGGTTGGAGGTTGAGTAAAGCACAAGGGTGTCAATTGTCACACCATCTGGGCCCAATGGCAAGCAGTGGTGACAATGACAAGTCATCTTGGCTGAGTTTTCCACTTTTCAGTTTCCGAATGGGTTGTTGAAAGCTGCACGTTACACCCCTACCGTTGGTCCTCTGATAGGAATTCTAAGAGACTGTCCACACAGCAAGCCCCAACTCCTAGCCCTGCACGAAGGCCCTACACAGCGGGCTCGTCCTCTCACTCCAACTCTCCCTCCTCTACCCACCCCTAAATGCCGCTCTGTCCTTAAGGCTCAGAGGAGGCCCTTCCTCCCCAGGAAGCCCCCGCTTGCCCGGAACGCCACAGCCGCAGCGGCCACTCTGTCTCTCCGCTCCCTCTGGCAAGCGTGGTGCTGTCTCTGCGTCTACGTCCTCTTGTGTCTGTATCGTGCCCCCGAAGCCCTCTCTTCCTCCTGCGCACTCCTCCGAGAGTGCTCCTCCTGGCGCAGGGACGTGCTCCGCAGGGTCGCGGCTACAGAGTCTGAAAACATGGCTCCAAGTCTCGGGTCTGGGGCCCTTGGACATGTTCTCTGCCCCTCGGTTTCTTGGGACAAAATATGCTAATAGTTGCCTCGGTGGGGGCATGAGGGCCAGAGGAGATGGTGTCACTGAAAGGGGAAGAGCATCGTGCAAATGAGGTCGTTGTCATTCTCGAGGCAAGGGGACGTTCACTCCTACGGTCCCCATCTCCTCCTCCTCACGGACAGCAGCCCACGGGCCAGGCTCGCCGGCCGTGGACTTGCCTCCCAGACCCGCACACTTCACGTCGCCAGCAGGTGGCTGGGGCTGGTTGTAGCCACCCATCCATTCCTTCCCCAAGGAGGGTGGGCTTAGGGTGGAAATGTTCTGAAGGGGCTTCTTTATCGCTCACTTTATTCTGCAATAAGATATCTTACAAAGGTTAGGATGGGGGTGGAGAATGTTTATTTTAAATTCCCTCCGACTCAGTTTTTAGGATTCCAGGAGCATCTGGAAAACATGCTTTCCTGCAAGGCGGGCGGAGGCAGTTGCGTTTTCTAAATTGCCACGCGATGTGAACATTCCTCAAGGAGACATGGCCCTCTCTCCAAGTGCTGCATTGGGAGGGACACAGGCTGTTGGAGCCAAGTAGCCTGTCCTAGGGCGTGGGGGGCGCCAGGGGGGCCCGGGACGGAATGGGAGAGCTGGGACCTAGAAAAGACCCCCGCGTGTGTTCTGGTGCTGGGTGCTGGTGTTAGCCGAGCAGACCAGCTCGTGGTTTCATCTCAGGAAAGACAGGGTGAGTAAGGAGGGGCTTGTTTCTTTGTGTGCAGAGCCTGCTGGTGAGCACGGATGGAAAACTCAATTATCAGTGAGGTGAGGGGCAGGGTGAGAGGTCAGGGCCGAATGCCTGCTCTTCCTCTGGGCGCTGAGAGAGCTGCTCCTGTCTCCGCTGCTGGGAGGAGGATGCATTGATCAGGGTCAAAGGTTGTGTGTCATCAAAGGCAGTCCGGGAATAAAGGGAATCCTTCCCAAGGATTCTAGGATGGCCCACGAAAACCCAAGGCGACTCACTCCCGTAGTAAGCTCCATGTGCCTCCTACTCAACAAGTCTCAAATTCTCATTATAAAATTTACAAGAAAATGTTGCTTTATTCCTAAGATAGCTTCCAAAGACTTAGGATTCGGAGAGGCAGGGGTTGGAAACATTCTCCTTCTATCCTCCTCAGCCAAGAACTCTCCCTCTCTGGGGGAGAGACTACACATGTCTTCCTTTTTTGAGGAAAAACAATTCATTAAAAAGTTCTTTGTATAAGCCTGGACACCTCAAAGATAGGACCCTAGCTGCCCTTGTTTCACACTTATCTTTTCCCATGGGAATATTTCCTTTCTAGACAGAAAACACACACACACACACACACACAGTAGTTTGAAAATTGGAAGTTAAATTTGAACAATAACATGGCCAATGGATTGTGTAGAAAAATGACAAAGATAAAAAGAAAAAGAAAGAAAGAAAGACACTCTACCAAAAGACAGGCCGGGAGGTAGAAAGGAACACAGATAGGAAGGAATTCAGGGACAGAAAGAAAGTTCATTCATGCCTGAAACCAGAAGGGAAAAAAAAATGAGCACCACATGGGCAGATGCAGCCTCAGCCGACTGTCATCAGCTGATTTAAAATATGACAAACATCCCCCAAAACCAGCTTCTGAACGAGAGCAGAGAAAGGAGTTTTCCAGCAGAGATACATATATTCAATAATCATTTCTTGTTCTTCATGGTGAAGTGTGGAAAATGAACAAAGGGCCCGATTGTGTGTCTGCTTAACTTTCCAGTTGTTAAAGCAAATTGAGCACAGAGAGGACAGGGCTGATGACATATCAGAGCCAATTTCATTTCCAGAGCAGGTCTGAGTCCCAGGTGAAGACTGGGGCTGGCTGAGGCAGGAGGCACAGCTTAAACAAGCCGTCGGGCTCTGCAGGGGAAGGACAGAGGGGTGGGAGTTCTCCCTGCAGAGATGCCATTTGGTGACTTGGGTGTTTTCCTTCTAACACAAACGTATCAAGGCGTTAAGAGGAATCTAACCCTGTGTAAGAAGTCTAGACTACCTGCCAGACAGGACTGGCCAGTGTCTCACCAATGACTCTAGGATCCTATTTCTAGATTACTGAGAATGAGCACAAGGATGGTGTGTATGGGGCATGGCACTCCTGGACCTCTCCAGATTTCACTTACTGCAGGGTACCTCTACCGGTCCTGGTGCCAAGGCCACCTCCACCAGGAAGCCTTCCCCACTTGTCCTGTCTTGGTGACATTTTTCTCCAGTGGCTTCTCTGCACAGGACTGCCTGGTGCCCGTCCTTCACCGTGGGTCTGGTCAGCAGTTCCTGGGATGTCCCTTGCTCGTGTCTTATCTCCCCGTCTGGTTTGGAGGCTCCTAGGCAGGGACCACTGTGCTGGGCTATGGTAGGTTCTCTGTAAAGACCTGTTGACTAATTAGAAGAGACAGAGGCCCCATCTGGATATCAATAATCCTGAATCTAATCAATTTCCTAGGATCCTGTTTATCTTGCAAGTAGGATAAGAATGTCATTGACATCATATCATTTGGTCATGAAAGGGCTAACATAGTCAGTGTCACTACTCATTAAGTATACTGTTTAGCTCAGCTGTTTTTTTTTCTATTTTTTTCATGCAAGCCTTTCTCAATGAAGGAAGTGGGACATTGATTTATATTCCAATGCGAGCTCCTTATCTCATGACAGACTGGTAACTACACCGAGTTGCACTGACATAGAACATCTAGACCTCACCCTCTTCACTTGACAAATGTGGACTTTGAGGCTGCAAAAGAAGAAGCAGTTTGTTCAGGATTGCACAGCAAGAAATAGAGCTGCAGTCGGTGCCAGGGGCTCCTGATATCTGGTTCTATAATAATAATAAAACAGCAATAGTGCTGATGCCTGCAACTTTTACACACTTTCCACACTGCATCTACAAGTGGTCCTGAGAACTGGGAGTTGCTGGCATTCGTGTCTTTACATGAGGAAACTGAGGCTCGGAGAGGACAAAGACTTGTCCAGAGGCATAGAGCCAGAAAGTGGTAAAAAATAGGACACTAGAATGCCCCAGTCTCCCAGTTCATGCTTGTTCCAACACCCTGGGCTTCTGATGAGCTAGATGTTTTGGCCAGACATGCTCTGGCCATGACCTCAGAGGTGTAGGTACTGATTGAAGGAAGGCCCAAGCCTCGGTTAAGACAACTGGGTGCGGATATACAAGTGCTATGGTTTGGAATGCTCCAAGTTCTCAGCGGTTTCATCTGTAATAGAATTCAATTTCCAAGAGGCTCTATACCCGTGTCTTTGGTTGGCATACCTACTAGATGTCTCAAGTCAGTTTTTGAACACAATGTAGTTAAGATAAATATCTATGTCAAACATTGATCTTGGAATATGCATCACAGTGAGCGAGGTCTCTGATATGAAATACACTGTGAATCATGGACCTCATGAAAATGGCAGGTATTATTCTTATTTCTAAGCCTGGAACAAGCGGCTGTTTGATGTTTTCTAATTATTACTAAAAGTGTGGGGTGGGATAATTGCCCATTAATAACTTAACATCACCTGTGAAATCTCATTTTTGTCATTTTCATTTTTAAGAACACAAATCAGACCAATTGAATCTTTTAAATCATTTTTTTTTAAAAAATGCTTTTAAACAAAACAAGCCATACACAGGAACCCAGAGGTTCCTTACAAAGATTTTCTTTTCCCCTGGGGTGTACATCTACTGCCAGGACATCCACAAGTAAGTTTCTTTGCAATATTTATAGACAAGGATTTGCCAAACGTTCACAGGCTTCGCATAAACTCATTTTGTGTGGGAAGCCCAAGAATATTTTATTCCTGCTCCCAACTTCCCATATAGATGTGGGTGTCCAGTGGGCCTGGGAAGGGTTTGTGGTCCCAGGGTCCCCCCAAAGCTCTGTGGCTGCCGAGTGTCCAAGGCTGCCTAATGAAGCCTCGTGTGTTATAATGAAGTGAGACAACAGGGCTGATAGGCCTATATTTCCTTTTCTTTTTTTCTCAGGAAAATGCAGAACCCCTAAGGAGTGGTGTCTAGACGTTTTGGAAGGACACTTAGCTAACCGTAGTCCACAGAGAAGGATGGGGAAAATCCTTTGTTTTCTAGACCTGTGATTTTTCTGATGTAAGTGTCCAACACTTACGTCTGTTTAAGCATAGGTCTTCATGCAAGCTCCGACTGCCCCCGAAAAGCTGAGAATTCTGTGGCAGAAAATCCCTATTCTAATTTTAACACTGCTTTGCCAACCCAGCTCACATGTTTTCAAAAAGATTTCAAGGTCCGGTGCCTCTGGGATGAAGTTGAAACTCCTGGGCTGGCCCCGGGTGGGAGCAGCGTAGCGGAGCCAGGAGAGCCGGGCTATGGAGGTGGCTGGGATTTGGTCTGAACCTCAACTAGGAGCACCCACAAATGAGCCTGGGAAGGCAACCCCACCTCCCAGCGGCTCAAGGTTCTCATCTCTGAGATGGGGTCAATGATGACCTCTAGATTCTTGAGTTATTCTGAAGATTAAAGGAGACAATGAATAAAAGGTCTCCTCCTCCCTGAACACTGATAACCTCATCTTCCACCTCCTTTTCCTTCTCTTTCTTATCATCCCTACCCTTTTTCTTGCTTCTTATTCGTTTAGGTCATACTCGTAGGCAGGCCCCAGACACTAGGAAACAGTGTGGAATTCCAGAAGATTCCAGTCCTCAGGGAGGACATCTCCTGGGCAGACAGACAAGTGGGATGATGGATGACAGTAGGTCCACAGTCTCAGAGGACGAACATCTAACTCGGGCAGTTCCCACTGTCCTTCTGGGTCCTTCTCTGGCTTATGTCTACAGTTTTATTCATATGCATTGCCCTTCTTGCAGGGAATAATCTTTAGGTATTTGGGGGGACATGTGTGTGCACACAAAGAGAGAGAGAGAGAGAGAGAGACAGAGACCCTCTGTCCCCTGGCCAATCAGGGTTCATGGTCTCCAAGGAGAAATAGAAGAGGATACAGGCAGCAGCCACTGTCCTCCTGCTCCTAGAAGCATGTGCCCATTGTCCAGAGAGAGGGACAAGGGCAATCCATGGGGGACAGCATGCACCCTAGCATGGAGAGGACAGGCAGGCAGGAGAGCTATTATGATATGTGGGTCACTTCACGGTTAAGGGCTCAGAAGGGAAGAGGGCTCAGCTGAGTTTGTATACAGAAAGACGATTCAACAGGCTAGCGCTGTCTGAATACTCAACCCCTCCTATGGGTCCTCAAAAGGCCCCAGTATTGGGCAGGGGTGGAGGGTCCTCAACTGGTCGTGACCACGCCAAGGTGAGCCGTGGGCTGGGATTTGGGGGCCTTCTCTCCGCCCAGCCCTGCAGGCCCTGCCCAGTGGATGCGGCTTAGCAAGGCCCTGGCCCCCATTTCTCTCCTGAGCACAAAGGCCTCTTGTCTGACTGAGCTCAGAGAGTGGACACAGACCACCCTCTCTTCTCTTTGTCATTAACGCAATCTATTTGATCTTGAGGGTGGTTTTGTTTCAGTCTTTCAAGGGGTGGGGGGGACAGAAGGCAGCATTTCTTCTGACTTTGAAGAGTAGAATGAAAGGGTTAAGCATAGAAATGAAGCCCAGGAGGGAGAAGCATCTCCATCCTCTTTTCCTTGTTAGGAAAGAACTAATGCTCATACTTATGGGAGGTTCACCTATTCTTTGGAAGGAGAGTGCTTTTGTTATTATTGCTAATAGTATTATTACACTTACTTACATTTATTTATGTACATCTAACTTTTTTTCAAAAGAACTTTTAGCATACCAGTAAAACAGATTTATAATGAATAAATAAAAGAGTCATGGCCAAGAGAAAATAAGGATGAGATGATAATAGACAAAAAATTATAAGTTAAAATTTCCCCTCTGAGGGCCTGGGCTGGATATGGACTAGGACTCAGTTTTGAGCTTCCTAGCAGCCATAATAATGAGGGAAACACTTACATAGTTCATACCATCAACAAGAAACAAAGCTGTCTCAGTTAAAAAAAGGCACCTTGTGATGTATCACGAAAATAATATCAATAAAATCCCTCCATAGATTTGGATGTTAGGAGATATGGCCCTTTGGGAATCCCCAAATTTATAAATATCTCTAGAGCCACTTTTTCTAAATTGTGTTCTGTGAAACACTGATTCTGTGGGACACTAAGAGGTGTTCCTCAAAAACGGAGCATTGTGGCCAGATGTGCATAGTTAGTGCACTCCTAATGCCCCCCTCAGGGCCTTTGCACAGCTGTCTGAGTTGAGCAGCTGCAAGTTGGATAGACCTTTCTTTGCTAATACCAATCCCCTCTGACTGCATAAAATCGATGCCAACAAACCACTGTTTCTGTTTTACCAAAGATCCTCAGTGTACCCAGAGGCTTGGGTGGGAGAGGGGCAGGCCTGCCACGTGGGTACCAGGCAGTTACAAGCCAGCGTGGGAAACAGAGATATCTGTGAGCTCTCGAAAGGAACAGAAGGCCTGTGGTTCCAGGGAGGCTTCCTGGAGGAGGTGACACTTTACGGAGATTGAAAGGATTGGCATACGTTCTGCGAAAGAGGAGGTGTGGGGTCGTGCTGGGGCCTGGGTGGGACAAATGGTCAGAACTGGAACAAATGGTCGGGGTGGAGGCAGTCGCTGGGCAGCAGGTGGAGGCCAGCCCAGCCCAGCCCAGGGCTCCAGCGTCCAGGCCTCCAGGCGCAGAGGGACCCCAGGGGGCATGGCAGGACTTTCCCACTAGAAAGAGCCGCTTGGTGATGATGGGCATTAGGGTGGAGGCTGCACGCAGGTCGGCCGGGATCCTGGGTGACAAGGACCCACCCAGGGCAACAGCTCCAGGGAGAGGGACAGAGCCTGGCCATCGGCTCCGTGGGAATCACAGGGCGGCAGGACAAGCTCATTATGCTCCCCGGAGGACTGGTGCTGCCCTGGCTGGACGTCAGAACGAGTTCAGGGCACTTGTCTCACGGCCCTGCGTGGCCACAACGAGGTGGCCAGCCGGCAGGGGAATGTGTCCGCAGAAGCATCTGGGACCTTCACCACTGGCCTCGGAGCAGGAAAAGCTCTCTCTGCCTCGCTTGCTTGGGGAGCAATGTGCAGAAGTTCTGAGACTCTATGGCAACCAAGGACTCCTGTGTCGGGGTCACAGTCAGGGGTTTGCTGTGCTCGCCAGTGTGGAAAACAGAAGGCTCACGCTCCATCAGAGTCATCGCTGGTTTGCATGCGGGGACACACAGAGCAGGGACAGTAGCCACGGCTTGCCTTCCCATTTTGCTGAGTGTCTACTCATCTGACCTCACGATACTATGTGACACTGGGATTACTTACTATCCCCACTTTATAGACAAGGGAGCTCTGGAAGGTTCAGAAATGGGAAGGGCTTTACTCAAAATCTGATTCCAACGTTGGTGCTCTCTCCACGTCATTAGATGTGGAGGTGTCTCCGAGCTCGGTGAGGCATGAGCTGGTAGACAGAATGCCCTTCTCCAGTGGGGTCCCCCCTGAGTCCCCTGGTGCCAGGAGGGAAGGGATCCCCAAGGTAGGGCTCCCTGGGCACATCCTGGGCTGGCTCTGAGGTCTAAGGATGAAATGGCTGGGAACGAACGACGGATAATGAGTCACATTTCTTCATCCAGTGCTTGGAAACTGTCCAGGAGTCACCACCAGCAGGGTTGAAGTGTCGAAGCTTCTGGGTTCCCGGGGAACACCTGGGCCCACGCCAGTCTCTCTGTGAAGGCACCCCTTCTCCTGCACCTGCCTGCAAGATGCCGGCACCCACGCACACCTGAGCCCCCATAGCCTGTTACCCGGAAAGTTTTCTTGAATCCTTCATCTGGCCAGGTGGCTCCTCTCTGTCCCCTCACTGCCTTTGGGATGTCCCCTCCCACAGAACTTGTGCCGCTTGCAGATCACGGCTTCGTTTATAGTTTTTGCTGCATGAAGACAGAGACCTTGCATGGCCCTCAGCTGTGTCCCCAGCACCCGGCCCTGTGCCTGGCACACACGGGGCTCATCCCATATTTGATGAAGGAAGGAAGGAAGGAAGAAATGAGTGAATGCAAGATTTCACTTTCCTGTGGTAAAACACAGACATTCAGCCTCAGGAAAGCTCGCCCCAGCCCCGGGGCGGCTGGGCTGATAAGTCTAATTATGGGTAAACCTGAGCATTGGATCCACTGAGCTCAGCTGGCGGCTGCAGTGGTTTCTGGCATCTGTGTGCCAGTATAGGCTTGTCGGGATTCTGGGACAAACAGTGATCTTGTTGAATTATGCAAAGAGTCAGGTACTTGGAATTCCACATAGATCTCAGCCAAGGCCTAGTGATGCTTTGAGAGGATGGGAATATAAGTGAAATCAAAATGTAACAGCAACTACTTTTGAAAAAAAGTAATGTATGTTTTCTACAGAAATTTTAGAAATGCAGGTAAGCAAAAAAGAATAAAATCAATAAATGAACACAGCTGTCATCCCACCACTTGGTGGTAATGAGCATTAGTAGCTGGGGCCACTCGTGCTTCTCTCTCTGTCTCCGTGTGGCCTCTCCCTGTGTTCTCTCCAGCACTGTGGCTTTAGGGTAGCTGGACTGCTTAAATGGCAGCTCAGGGCTCCAAACATCCGTGTCCCAGAAGGCAGAGCCAGGGGGAAATGGAAGTCACTCAATCTGACTTCTGCCAGATTCCATTGCTGGAGGCAGTTAGAATGTTCCACCAGGTTCTAGGAGAGGGAGCATGAAGCCTACCTTTCAGTGGAGACATGGCACCCACCACTGTAAGAAGAGCTTGCAGGATGGGATGGGAGATTTGGAGATATTGCCATCTTTGGAAAATATGACAATTTTAATCTCAGCATTTATTATTATAATATTGATTGAAGCCACCATTATTTTCATTGGGATTCCTTTATTGTTCCCCTAAAGTGAAAAACAAAATTTTTTACCAAATGATGCAAAACTACCATACGTTGTATAGTGTCTCTCAGCTTTCAAAAGTCTTAGCACAACTCACTTCATTTAATGCTCAAATTTTCCTGGTAGGGCTCGTCACCTGCATTTGACAGGTATGGAAACTGAAATCTAGAAGGGAATGAAAAAGGATGGAGAGAGATCTAAATATCCTTTTTCAATCCCAGAATTTTCTCCTCTACTGCAGGTGATGCCACTTGGTGTGGGCAAAATCCACCTGGGAGCCACAAATCCACTCTTTCTTAGAAAATTGTAAAGTTATCCCAGGAGATAAGGTCTCCCTTTAATGCTTTAATGTTAGCTTGGCCTTCAGCCTCTAAGTCTAGAATGCCTTGTACCGAGAAAACATTAACCCAGTGCTAGATGACACGCGTTTTATTAGCTGGAGGAATGCCCCGCAGAATGGGCCGGTGGAGGAGATGGGTGGGCTGGCCCGACACTTGGAGATGGCACCCAGCACTTGGGTCAGCACATATCTGAAGTCTCTGCAGCTTGCCGGGCAGCCTAGGTGGGCACCTGCCTCGTGGTGAAAGTATCAGGTGTGATGTCCTGAGACCTCAGGCTAGGTCAGACGATGGGTTGGATTCTTTGAAGACCCCTTGCAGGTCCCAGCACTGTCATTTTTGGAGACTTTGCCCAACATGATATCAAATATGTTACAATATATTCATATTTCACGTGATGGATAATTCTTTTTTGCTTTAAAAAAAAGTTTAAAAGAATTTTGCCTTTGAAATTATTTGGCTGTGGGTAATTTAATGAATTTACAGAGGTTTTTTTTTTTTTCTCAGCTTACTTGGGACTCATGCAAAGTGAGAAAATGTAACCTACAAAATGTTTTTGAACATAATGGAATTTTCACGAATGATAAATTCAGCAATTTAAGGAAGTGGCACATGACACAACGTTGCATTTCTCAGGCATTTAATTTAACATATTTATCCACTTTGACTTTGCAATTTTCATTTTGCACTTTAGAGCTAATCATTTTTGGTTTTCAGATCTCAAATATTTTGGTAGGACTCTTAAGAAGCTCCTAAGCCGGGTTCCGTAGCTTTGGCCCCTGGCGGAGAAGATGATTCTGACTGTGACGAAGCTTGTGCCTCCCAGATACAGAGAGCCCCCTAGGTCCCTGTAGTGGGGATACCCTATCATGGTACCTCCAAGGTGGAAGCCACAAAGAGAAGTCATTCCTCATTGCAGTTGTCCTTTCGACCCTCCACTCACCTGGTTCGGCTGCTGCTCCGTCAACGGAACGCGCTGGGCGGAGATGATCACCAAATAACTCTGGAGGCTGATGGCTCAGAAGTGTCAATGAGACAGGGAACTCAATGATGGGGAAACTCTTACAGAGAAGAAAACAGGCCACAGAAGGGACTTGCCTAAGTCCTACCATGAAAGGTAGCAGGGGAGAGAAAGAAGCTCATATTGTCAAAAACCAAGCCAAACTGGCGTCGTACTGAGGCTCTGATGAACTTATTTGGCCTTTTCCTGTCTTTTCAAGGTGAATATTTGCCCATTTTACAGGACAGACCACTGGGGCTTGGAAAGGCCAAATATTTGTTCCACATGATGCAGCGACAAGAACCCAGGTCTGCCTGATTCCAAAGCTCTGCTGTATCTTCCTGCCATGGTGGGCGGACAGACATATTTGCCTTTTTTAGAGGAAATTAGTGGCATGTCGTGCTATTTGCACTCGGAATACCAGCAGTATTAAGGGACTTGCAGGAGTGATGCCTTTTAGAATTTCCTATTTGCAAAAGGCACAATCCTATGACAAACACTCAAGATGAAAGCAGTGGAGAGAAGCAAACTAAGGGCTTAGGCCAGCAAGTCTTTGTCTAGAGTAGTGGAGCCAAGAACCCAGCTGGCTTAGTCGACAAATACGCATTGAGCACCTACTCTGTGCAGGAGGCCCTGAAAGATGATAACTTCTTGGTCTTGGGCCCTCTGTTACACCAAAGTGCAGTGGAGAGAGGAGCATGGGCAGATGAGTCACAAGATCAGCATTCACAAACTACCCCACTCCCTGGCTGTGTGACCTTAGACCAATGAGTGCACCTCTCTGAGCCTCAACTATCTTATCTGGTAAGTGGTGGTGATCATTCTTGCTCAGTCCAGCTCCTAGGCCTGCGATGTGCCTGAAGGTCCTCTAATATGTGGATAATCTTCGTGATGACTCTCCCCAGCGCGGGCCCTCTAGGAGGTCAGGCAGGTGAGGTGTCCTGTGTCTCTGTCCTCAGCACTGGCCTAGAACCGAGCAGGTAAGTGCTTTGTGAGCACAGGGTCAATCTCCTAAATCTCAGCTGAAGCACAACATTAACCAGGACCTTCCTGCTCTCTTGCTACTTTACACAAGAATCCAGCCTCTCGTTGCCCTGACCAGGGCTCTCTTCTTTGAACATGCAGAAAATGCTTCCTTAAGATCAACTTTGTTTGTCAAATAACTATGACTCATTCTGTAAAAGCCAAGGACTCCTGTGGCTATCTCCCTGAAAAGGAACTTTCTTTTGTAGCTGCTGAGTCTTCACGAATAAATAATCTCTTTCGATTCACACCGTGGATTAGGCAAGGATCCTGTGTAACTCCCAGAATCACAGAATCCCGGGCTATCAGCTCTTCACGGCCCTTGGAGGTCACATATTTTTACTCTTCTATTTTGTGGAAGAGTTTGCAGAAGAGTGGGAAGGAATTTGCTCAAGGTCACAGAGCAGGGCTGGTCTTAGAGTTGTGTCTCCTTCCCTCAGCTTAATAGAAAGGACACTCTCCCAGGACATCTCTGGACCAAAGGCAGTGGTCGTCTCTGGATGGCGTGGGCCACCAGGCTGGGCTCTGAAACAGGTGGACAAGTTAAGGGGTCCGTCTGATGGACTCATGCTCTTCTGACACTGTTTGCAAGTGTTTTCCTGGTGCAGCGCTCTGCATGGGCCCTGCAGAGAGAGACACACACAGTGGCTGTTTTCATGGACTGCTCGTGGCCAGGGCGGCCGTCTGCTGAAGTGGCTCTGATGGGCTTCGCAGCGTGTGTGGACGGACTTCCCTTCCTCCTCCAGCCTGAGCTCACGGCCTCGGGAGAAGACGGGTGTCCTGCAGGTCAGGCCCGAGAACAGTGGCTGACTGATGGCAGCCAGGGCAGTCCCGAACAGCTTGCACAGTACCTTGCTCTGGAACACGCAGGGGTTATTGGCCGCAATGGCAGATTAGTGAAATTCCCAGCTGGGGTCTCTGAGCAGGGAGTTTGAGGTGAAAAGGCCTGGACTTCCTTCCTCCTCCGCTAAAGCAGATCTGGAGGACGGGGCCCTTGCACTGTAATTGCACTCCGACAGGAAACAAATAACTAAGACATGCTTCTAAGTGAGGAAGGAAGGGAAACTTCCAAGGCTCTGGGATCTTTCCGCTTCTGTTCTTGAGGCATTGGAGTAAGGAGAACAGCTATCTGCTCTGAAATCTGTACCCAGCCCCAAGAAGTGGGTACCATCAGGCTAAGTCTGCAGACGCAGGGATGGCGAGTTGCCCACAGCTGCGACGCTAGTATACGGTGTGTGTCACGGGGCCGGGCGGAAGGTCATTCTACGTCACCCGGTGTCGTGTGGAGTGAGCCCTTTCCCTTACTAGCTCAGGGCAGCCCCGGTAAGTCACACAAGGAGCCCAAGCAAAGAGGCTGAAGTCCACCCTCCACTTTCCTTGACAACCTGTGCGCCCTGGAACACTCCTGCCCCTTCCTGGAGGGGAGGGCCCCTGCTCCTTGGCCATGCCCCGCACCCTGGGGTGCACTCCCACCCAGGGGAGACTTTTTTTCTAGTTCACACAAAGGTGCCCAGTAGGCTGGGGTGGCCTTATGTTCACTGTGGTCGTGTTATCTTTTCTCCTGAGAGGCAAGGCTCTTATGATATGTCCTGCATCCAGAGCAAGCGTCCGGCTGCGGGTCTCAGGGACGTTGGTAGGCATCTGTGCACGGGCTAGTGCTAAGGGGACACGTCGCTGCTTACTGGTCGCCCGTCTCCCTGGGCTTACTTCCTACTGGTCATTTCAACTCCTGGGGTGGGTTTCTGCCAATACAGGCCGCCCCTGCCCGGACTTGGCAGTGGTGGGCGGGTGAGCCGGCCCTCGCCACAGGGCTTCCTGTGAGCACCCGAGGGGGGGGAGAGCTGTGTGTGAGCGTCCTGGGGGTTGAGACAGGCAAGGAGGGAATGAACAGCCCAGTAAGGAGGGTGGCAAGGGCCTGCCCTGCCCTGCGCCTGCGGGCACCCCAGGAATGTGTCCTTCCCTGAACCCTCACCCTCACCCTTCCCTTTCTCACCTCCTTGCTTTTGTAAATGTCCTCACTCCCCTTCTCTGACTAGCTGAGTCCTATTCCGCCTTCTTGTCCCACCCCGAGCACACAGCCCCGGGCGCACAGTAGGTGCTCTGCCATGTTTCTTGAGCAAATGGCCAAGTGAATGTCTGTGCAGGCCCCAGGCCCTGGCCTTGCCGTGCTCCTTGGGTTCCCCTTCCCCTGCCCACAGGCCCTCGCCCAGTAAGCTGCCCTCTCTCACCTCGTTATCTTCTTGGGGAGTTCCCAGGTATGCCAAGACCCCCAGGAGCCGGAGCCCCTGCAGGGTCATATCCAGGGAAGCCCAGCCCAGAGGGTGCAAGTGTGAAAAGGCCATCTCTCCTCCAGCCCCAGGACAGCCCCCAACAATGGGAGCCTCTCCCAGCGGTCCCAGGCGTCTTGGGGGCTGCTTTATCTGGCACAGGAGATAAGGCCCTGCTGCCCTGCTGGTGGAGCCATAAAGCAGCAGGGCTGGCTGCTCCTGTCCGAGGGGCCAGAGCTTTGAACTCTGCCCTCAGAGGGCCGGGAGGCCTTTATGGCCCCGCTGCTCCAGCAGAGGTGGGAGCAGAACCATTACTACCGGAGGAAAATGTCCCCAGAGCCGGCCTCAGGCCCCCAGACTGCGAGTGTGGGGGAGTGGGAGGGGGACCATAGATCCTGGAGGTGGGACCAGAGGCGGAAATGGGCGCCCCATCCCGGCTTTATTGACTTGTAAACGACACCATAAAGAGGACGCCCTCACCCAGCCTGGAACAGCCCTGTGAGCCTCAGATCTGCAGGCAGCGAGCTCTAGGCTGCAGCAAAGCCAGGACCCCCCACTGCGGCGCTGGGCTGTGAGGTCTAGCAGGGGAACTGTCAGTGGCCTACTGAAGTTTTCCAAACACATTCTTTTAAAAAGAGAAAAATTGTCAGAAACCTTTGAGTCACCACTTACATACTCAGCCCAGAGGCATGGACGCTGAGGAGGGCTGCTTCCTCAGCTCCCAGGGCTGCGGGAGCAGAAGGGCTCAGAGAGGCCCGCAGAGGGTCTTAGCCCACCTTGGCTTCTTACCGTGCATCTGGGGACAAGCCACAGAGCCCCCAGGTCTTAGATATATATTTTTTTTACGTTTAAAACAGACATACTGCTACTTCTCGAAGGGTGGCCACAATGATCACATGAGAGAACACCGGACTAGGGGAAGGTGCAACAGACATACTGCTACTTCTCGAAGGGTGGCCACAATGATCACATGAGAGAACACCGGACTAGGGGAAGGTGCTCAATAAGTGAATTTTTTTTACTTCTAAGACTGACAAAATGGAAATTAAGGATCTTGGCCTTTTTTCGTTTTGCTCCCATGAAATTAGCTAACATTGCAAAACAGAAGGCTGGACTGCTAGCTGTCTAGGGACAGGGGCGACCCTGCCTGGTCCACTTTTTCTCACTTAGTTGTGCAGAAGGAAGCTGGTGCAGAATTCTGGGAATGTTTTCAATAAATATTTGGTGAATAAATAAAACAGGAAAAGAGGAAAAAAGAAAGAAGGAAGGAAGCAAGAATGGAAGGGAAGGAGGAAGGATGTAAGATCACTTTTCCTCTGGAACAAGTTCAGTAGTTTTGGAAAAGAAAGGAAAGGAGAAGTGACATTTGTGAGTTGTGCTGTGAGTCATTGTGCTGTAAAACGTAGTTCCCACAACCACCCGAGGACCCTCAGGTGTTTGCCCAAGCTCTGATATTTACTTATTAACCAATGAGTAAATTTGCCCGGTGGGCAAGTTATTTGCTCTGCGGGTGAATAAATCCTCTGTGCCCCTATTTTCTCCTCTAAAATAGTGCTAGTTAAATGAGATAATATGTGTAAAGCTGTTACCACAGTTATTGGCAAACACTAAGTGCTCAATAGATGTTGGATGTCATTATGCTTCAAGATGAAGGAGCCGAGGGTAAGTAACTTGTCTGACTGACGAAGCTGAGAATCGCCGTTGTGGGTCCCCGCTTTGCTTCCAGAGCTCCCACAGTTCCTCAAGGCTCTGGCACTGTTGGGTTCCGTGGATCCCACAGTTACCGGACACCACTACTAAAAGTAAGTCTTTAGAGATAGACTTTTGTGCTGAGCTCCTGAAAAGGGTTAATTGGGCCATTGGGATCCTTATCTTTGCCTGCTGGATACCTTCCTTAGGCAAATAACAAACAGATAAATAAACAAACACAAGGAAAAAGGAGGCAGGGTTGGGAGACATTTAAGGAGCCCTGGCTGGGCCGGTGGTCCCCCACCTTCCTGACTACAGGGCCTTAGTGTTTGAGAACCGCTGCCTGTCACAAGTAGAACGTCCTCCTCGGGGCTGTGTCTCGGTGGGAGCTCGAAGACACTGTCATCCGTCTCTGGGGTCAGTTTCTTATCGTGTAATGAGGAGGCAGGATGACAAGTGGCATTTCCCATCCTCTAGAATTCTTGAATGGCTCCCAGTGAAAGGGATCTCTGCATGGTCCCTCTGCGTCTGGGACTTCAGCCCAGCTGTTGTAGGCGCTTGAGTATTTTAAATGATTTGGAGAGTTTATCCAGTGCTTAGAACAGCCCTTACTACGTGCAAGGCACTACTCCCTACGTTCACAAACGACAACCTATTTAATCCTCACCCCGATGCCGTGGGGAGGTCGTTTTTATTACCGTTCCGGGTTTCTGGGCGAGGCACTGAGGCACAGAGAGTGGAAGCCACACAGCCTGTGCTGAGAATTTCACTGTGCCGCCTGGCTCCAGAGTGGGTGCCACAGACTCTGCTGTCTCCTCTCCAAATCCATCATCGCAAAACGAGCTTCAATTTGCAAAGTGGCTTTTAATCTTCCAACGAAGGCTAGAACGAAGGGGCTAAAGACTGACGGTGAGAGAAAAGAAAGAAGTGCAGAAAAAAGAGATAGGGCAGGGCACCTCTTCCTCTCCCAACACCTGAGACGCCTGGGCTCTCTGCTATCCCTTCCGCCAGCACCTCTGCCAACAACTTCCTGGTAATCCCTCTAAGGATTCCAGACAGGTCTCAGGGCTTCTTGGGAAGTAGCTGGCAGATGCCAACACCGTGGACCTGTGAGTCCTGTTCCGGCCTGAGAGCAGCAGAGAAAGCTTCAGGGAGAGGCAGGGCTTCCCAGACTGCCACATTCCATTCTTCAGGTCTTAAAAGCCCCCTATTCTTTTACAAATCACTGGTTCAGGCCTAAATTATCCAGATAATTGAGCTGCCTGGCCCGTCATTTTGTTGGCATAGACACCATTTATGTGTAATCTGAGAATATTCTATCTGCTGTGGGGTTTCTTCCAAAGGCATTATTTCTAACCATCTCTAAGAAACAAATTTCCTGTTGCCATGGAGATCATCTTTTGGCTAATTTTATCGGGCTCAGGAGCTGGGGCTGGAAGCAGCTCTCTCCTGTCTCCCAGGTTCTCGGCTTTGTAGTGTCCCAGGCTGTCTTTGTTACACGGGGCTCCCTGACCTGTGCACCCCCCAATGAGACAATTCAGATAATGGTTACCTTTTGGTGTTGAATTTTAAAAGCCTCAACATCACCTGCATAGGCACTTTTGATTTGTTTTAATGAGAAAACACATACAATAAAGATTCAGGGCTGATGAGTTTCATAAATGCATGCTTTCTGGAACCTGGCTGTGAGGGAACTGGTGAAATGAGAGGTTTCTGAGCTAGAAAAGACTGTCTTTCACAAATTCAAAACAAGGAACAAGGAAAAGGCTTTTCTTGAGTACCAAGCCCTGCCCTGCCCTGCCCTGCCCTGCCCTGAGGTGTACTAGAGAAAGCAGGAGGAATGGAACATGCAATTTGCCTCCTTGGAGTTTGCAATCTGGGGAGAATTAAATAGCTTCGGGGCTGGGAGGCCCCTCAAGGACCATCTCTTTTAAAACTCTAATTTTATAAATTGGGAAATTAATCCAAATTCTCAGTGCTGCTGCTCGGGAGAGTTTGGGACTAAAGTCTCGGGACTCGCAGGCACTTAGGATAAAGTCCACGCTACATCCTCCCAAGTGGGACCAGGCTCGGCTCCTTCCAGACTTTGAGCCACTAGAACGCCCCCACCCCCCTATCCCGTGTTCTCATCCCACCTCCGTGTTTTTGCACATTCAGTATCTGTTCTTTTGAATGCACTTCCACCCTCTTGGACGTTTTTTAATATCCTTTAGGGCTCACCTCAAATGTTAGCTTTTCTGGAATTCTCTAGCAGGGACCAAGTTCTCCCATCATGCTGTATAATTATTTGTGAGTGACCCATCTTGTCTGCTGGATGGTAAGTTTCTTGCGGATCTTGTTCTCGTCGTCTCTGTGTTCTGGCGCCTAAGGCGGCACCTGGCTTGGAGGAGGCGCTCGATCAATGTTTGAAGTCAATAACCCTAACAGCTGACACGAGAGAACCTACCAGGCACCGGGTATTGCATTAATGTGTCACCTTGCTTACTACTCCCGCTAGTCCTAGGAGGTTGTTACTATTGTTTTGCTGTTTAGGAAACTGAGGCCCAGAAAAGTATCTTATCTAAGGCCACTCAGCTAGAGAGTATTGGGGTCAGGACTGAAACCCTGGCAATTTGAATTTTCACTTTTAACATGATAGGGTTCAGGATATGCTACCCTAAAATATGGCACCTTGACATTTGACAGAATAGCAGAAGCAGGAAGGTCTCTCTGGCCTCCTGCCGTTCTCCCCTGAAGCAAGCCATGAAGAATCCTCGGACCTTTCTCTAAAGTGGGTCCTAAGACCCTGTTCCAGAGGGTTCTCCTTATATCCGGGGGAGACAAGTGAAGACACAGAGACACAGAAAACAATCTGAAAAAACAGACCTGAGACCCCCCCCCAGTTTGTAATATTAGATCACAATCTTTTGTCCTTGAATTGCACTTTTGTGTAACTGTCTATAAAAATACACGGTTTTCCCTGTTTCTTTGGGTCTTCCTTTCCGAATGCTCCCATGTCACCTGAAACTAACAGGGAATAAATGTGTATGCTTTCCTCTTGCTAATCTGTCTTCTGTTACAGGTGCCTCTGCCATAAACCTTCACTTGGACGCTGTACATATGTAAGGTGAGGGCAGTCACATGGGAGGAGCCCTTCCTGCCGCACCTGGTGACAGCCTGGCCTGAACAGGCAGAATCCCGGGAGGGGACAGCACCGGTGGCAAAGCCAAGGCCAGCAGTTCCTCTGGCCATCCTCCTGCTTCCAGGCTAGAGGGATGTCCCAACCTCCTACGGAGGAAGAATAGCTACTTACATCAGCATCGCACACCTAGGTATTGAGGTAGGTGGGCAAAGGTACTGGCTCTTCTCCCCTGTGCCACGTACTCTGGATGCCCTTTGCATCAACGTGCAGCCAGGAACAGGCATATACCACGTTTGATAGCTGAGGAGACGGACACTTAATGACAAAAGGACTCTCCCAGGGTCACATGAGCAGCGAATGATGGAACCAGGTACAAGGCTGGGATGTCTGACTGTGTAGCCGCTTCGCCACCCTTCCTCCGAAATTCAGTGTGGACTTATGTGGCACTGGCCATAAATATTTTAGAGACCGATTCTCCTGTGAGACTTCCCAGTTTTCCCTTATAATTCCTACTTAAAATAGTTTAATTCGGGGATAGCTCCCACTCTTGAGCACAGAAAACCTGAAGCCTCTCTCCTCTGTGTACATGGGAGACGTGTAACAAGTGTCCTGGGACGGGTGGCTCTCCCGTCGCAGGGAACCTTCCCCGGTACCAAGATGCAGAGATACGAGGAGCAGATAATTTCCATCTTGGTTCTGTTTCTTCAATTTAAACACACCTAAAGGAGTCTTTTAACTTGACTTTTTCAATCAAAGGAATAAATGGAAATGAACCAAATTATCACCCCTCGAGATGCTGACGCCTGTCTGCATAGAGGATGCCTGTAAAGATTCAACTATTTGCAACTGTGCTGGGTATGTCATGCTGACCTAAGTAGCTTTTTTTCTTCCTCAGTAGGAGGTTGGGACATCCCTCTAGCCTGGAAGCAGGAGGCTGGCCAGAGGAACTGCTGGCCTTGGCTTTGCCACTGGTGCCGTCCCCTCCCGGGGCTCTGCTTGTTCAGGCCAGGCTGCCACCATGTGCGGCAGGAAGGGCTCCTCCCATGCCACTGGCCTCACCTTACATATGTACAGCTTCCAAGTGAAGGAAATATGGATAGGCTCATGGCCTGGGCCACAGGGTCTCGGAGCTGCGTTGAGCAGAGCATCTTTTGGGTAAACCCTTACTTTGTCCCCGCTCTCCCATTCCTGCTATCTGCTCTACCCTCCAGTTCTCCATGTTTCCTTGCATCTTAAATTTCAGCCTATTAGGGTGGGATCCCTGGGAGACCCTCTATGGGCCTGTGACCCTGGAGGTTTACGCTCCTCCCGGCCTGTGAGGTCCCCCAGGCAGTGACTGTGTGTCATCCTTGGTGGGTCTCCAGTGCTCGGCAAAGAATCCGGTGCAGAGTAGGTGCTCAAAATATACTTGGTGAATGAATGAATACATGGATGGTAAAATGAAGGGAGATAATGACAAATTATCTTTTATTTTACTTAGTGTAAAATAAGCATTTAAAAACTTTGGAGTGAAGCCCCAAGGCCATGGGTTTGCCAATTTTTGTTTTGCTCATTATTCTTTTTTTGGTGGTGGTGGTGGGGGAGAAATTGTTATTTCCTTATTTATTCCGGCTTTCTTGTAGGGAGAGGTTGCTTTTTTGCTTGTTTTAATTCTGCTTCCATTTAGGATGTGAATCCTTTGGAAACAGCTGACTTGTGGGGCAGTGAAAGAACTTCGAACTGCAAGCCAGGGTATCCGGGTTCTGATCGCATGTTGCTGCCAGCAAGGTGGGCTTCGAGACAGTCATTTCTCCTCTCAGCGTGTTATTTTGATAAGGAAAATGGCGGGCGCCGGGACACGGCCGCTTGCCGCCTCCCAGTCGCTCTGCATCTCCGTGGGCCAGCGCTGCGCGTGGCCAGTTGGAGGGCACACTGCTGGGGCCGGGCCCCATGCGGCAGAGAGCAGCCCGGGGGCCTGTGTGCTGCTGGGCCCCCGCATGCTGGAATGCCCCCAGGTCTGCCAGCCGCTACCTGTTTCTGGCCACGCTGCTTGCGTGATCCTGATTGGGTAATTTTTGAATCCCACTGTTTTTGATTGGATGTTAAAGCTTGTTGTTGATTGGATGTTAAAGCTTGTAGTTGATTGGACGCTTTTTGAGCCCTACCAAGGGTATAAAAGCAGGAGCAGAAGGGGCGGAGGGGTCAGAAGTTTGGAAGACACAAAGAGAGCTGGGACGCATGCTGTAACACTGCTGATCCTGGAGAACTGTAACATTGGGTGTGCTGAGCCTGCTGGGGGAGAATAAATACTGTTCTCTGACTCTTCGTGTGCCTCTTGGTTCTTTCCTCGGTCAAGAGCTGTAACACTAGCTGTACACATTGCCGCAACAATTTATTTATTCACAAATCTGTAAAATGTCAAGGTGGGCTGGATGATCTCTAAATGAGTATTCCTCCATCTCAAAGTTTCTGTAACTTTATTGTTTCCAGTGACGTATTTCTGATGCCTGGTTAGGTAGAGAGGAAACAGCTGCTCTCATGGTCGATGCTACAGCTGACCAAGCAGCAGGATGGCTGAAGGGCCTGTGGGGGAGCTGCCAGGCCACACTCGAGGAGAGGGGTGCAGCCCTTCCACGGGAAGGCCTTCTCCTCTGAGACAGTGGCGGGTTGAGGGGTTTTGCGTCCTGAGGCAGCTCAGGGATGCCAGTGTGAGCAGGATGGGGAGGGCAGCAGGTAGGGCGGAAACTGCAGGTGGGGCAGGGTGGGGGGCCCTCCTACAGAGTGGGCGGGAGGTTGGACTTTGTCACAGAGGCTGTGGGGGTGGCCAGCCTGGAGTGTGTTGCAGAGAGAGCAGGTAAGAGGTGAGGAGGCTCGAGGGAGGGCAGTGATACAAGGAGCCGAGAGGCGGACATGCTCTTAGAAACGTGTAGGAAGTAAAAGGTTGTGATTCAGCTCTGGTTTGGATGTGGGCAGTGGGGAGTCAGAGTCAGAAGTGATTTGCGGGGGCTTCTTTGGGGAGGAGGCCCCACCTTGGGCAGAGAACATGGGGGCAGCAGGCACGACGAGCCAGCCTTGGGCACGCAGAGTTGGGGGAGGTCAGTGGTGTGTCCAGATCTCCTGTCTCACAGGCAGCTGCTGGTCTGCATTGGAACTCGGGCAGGTCACAGCTGGAGATGGGGCGTGAAGTCATCAAGCCCAGCTGGGTGTGGGTGACCAGAAGTGAATTTTGGGGGCAAAAAGACATTGGTCCAGGACAGAACTGAGGGGATACGTCTCAGCTCAGAGGGAAGGGAGTAGTCCCAGAGGGTGTGGCTTCAAGGAACTCTAAATAAAGAGCTTCATGCTACAGAAAGTGGCCAACAGGGTTGGGCAGCATGGAGAGCACCAGGTTTGGTAGGGCAGCGGGTCTTGGTGACCCCGAGGAGAGCACTGTCATTGGAACCAAGGACAATCGTCAACTGGAGAGGAGAACGGGATATGTGGAACCCAAGTTAGAGTACAGACGACTCTTGTTTTGAACTTTGAAAAATGAGGGAGAGAAATAGGATGGTGGAGAGAAAGAGATATGGAGGCCAGAGGAAGAATTTTTCAGGGTGGAAGAGATCTGAGCCTGTTGTGTCTTAGAGAAAAGGAGCTGGAAGAGAGGAAGCAGTTAAAGATGTGGGCTGTGTGTGTGTGTGTGTGTGTGTATGTTTGTGTGTGTCTGTGTGTATATCTCTGTGTGTCTATGTGTGTGTGTGTGAGAAAGAGAGAGAGAGAGAGAGAGAGAGAGAGAGAGAGATGGATGGATGAAGATTGCAGAGGATGGGATGAAGACAAAGGCCCAGGTGGGAGAGCTGGCCAGGCCCGAGAGGGACAGCTGGGGGAGAGGAAGGTGCAGAAGGACCATCCTGATCCTGCAGGAAGTCCTCACATCCGTGAGGGATAGTGGCTGTAGGAGTTGAGCACAGCGCTTGGGGTACAGGTGTGGCCTTTGAGGAGGTAGAGGGAGCCAGGGCAGAGGGAGAGGCTGCTTGGGGGCCCCCAGGTGGGCAGTGCTGCACTTTGTGCAGCTGGGAAGCTTCATCCCAAAGCCCTTGGCCTGCAGGTGCCGGCGTGAGGAGGGTCCAGGACGAGGCTTCGCTGGGCAGGTGGGGGCGTGCAGATGTTGGTGGTGAGCACCCAGAGTCTCGTTATGCAGGACAGGTGGGTGCTCAGTGCCCACTGCGTGCTGGCCCTGTGCGGGGTGTCAGGAACAGTGAGAGACACAGGACCCAAATCAGACTGCATGTGGCTGTGCATCTGTGGAGACAGATTCAGTGCTACAGTCACCGGGCTGGGACCCAGCGCTGCCTCTGTCTCTGCCCCTGAGCAGCCGACGGCCACAGGCACGCTCACCCAGCTCTTCCCCGAGCCAGAGTCCTCCTCTGTGATTGACGTTAACTGTATGCACCTTGTAGTAACGGTTATCATTAATAGGCCAGAACCGACGGAGCTTGCCCCCGCACTATTGGAAGCAAGGGAGGGGGCTGAAACCAAGACCTGGGGGGCTTCCTGAGCCCCACGACTGGATTATTCCAATGCTCTGGGTTATCACCAGGCCTGCCTGTGGTGGGCTCAGGTCCCAAGCCCTCTCCGTGCCACGTGGCCCTGGTCCACGCCGTGACGCTGTGCTGTGCAGATGGCCCTGCGGTGCTGGCTCGGCCCAGCCACGGCGGAAGCTGCTAACGTTCCTGGTGGCGGGCTACCAGAGCCCTGTGCAGACCACCCAGACTGTCACTGCCACCTGCTCCGAGACCTCTCAGTCGCCAGGACCCCTCCCAGCTGTGCTGACACGTCCTGCTCAGGGCCTAAGGAATGCCCTGTGGATTCCTGGTGCCTGAAATGAAAAATACACGCTACATACAACACTATAGGTGCTATTTTAGGGATACCCAGGGCGTAGTCGATGTTTGAGGCAAGACTGGTGTTCCCAAAGGAGCAGGGGAAGGGGCAGTGTAAGTGGGGGAGGACGTCTGGAAGGGTCCAAAGGACAAAGCAAATTAGTATTGGGAAGCAGCTCCTTTAGGTCAGCAATTCTGCAACGGTCATTTCTTCAGTTCTCTGGGGAACCCCATTAGGTGGGCGCTCTCACTTCCAATTCTCAGGTAGAGAAACTGAGGCCCGGGGAGATCGGGCCAAGCCAGACAGCAAAGCCTGTGCCTCTTCCACCACACAGCCCTGTCAGACCAGCCCTTACACCAGGTTCACTTTCCAAGTCGTTTATTATACATGGAAAGAGCTTCTGAGGCCTGTTGAGGCTGATTTGCATAATTCATTTTTAGAACATTAATTAGCCAGGATGTGTAATAGTTCTTGTGCCAATTTGTGTTTCAATTTCAAATGCAAATACAAATTAGCAAATGTTATTCCTGTGGCACCTTAAGGATGAAACATTTGCTGCTCGTAGAGAGTATTAATCTTTACATTTCTGAAAGTATCACTGATAGAAGCAATAATATCTTCTAATTTGCAGGATTGAGGAAAAAAAATCTAGTCTGATGGGGGCTGGGGTGGGTGAGAGGTAATTCATTTTCAGCAAAAGAAAACAGCATGTTAGGCATCCACGCATCCACCCATCCATCTGTTAATGGTGTTGAGCACCTACTAAGGGTCAGACGTTGTGGTAGAAGACAGAGACAGGACCAGAGAGCTCACGCACTTAGTGGGGAGGGAGTTGTATGAATACAGAGGCACATTAGGTTGTGATGGGCTTCGAAATAAAACAGGCCTGAGCTTTAAGTGGTGGAACAGAAAGGTTGGAAAATCCCAGGAATGCTTCCCAAAGAGTGGGTGGGGTGCTGGGCGAGGTGGGTCTTGAAGGGGAAGTTGGTGAAGGCCAGGTAAATGTGGGTGGTGGTGGGTGGGGACAATGGTGACAGTAGCAGTACCAGGAGAGGAGACAAGGATGTGAGATCTGGTGTATTTGGGGAACTCCAAGCCATTCTGCACAGCTGGAATGCGGGCTTATCTGCAGGTGTGGCTGCAAGGGTGGGACAGTGGACAGACCGTGTGCGGGCTGTCGTCTGGAATTCCTCCTGCAGACCTGTGTGAGCCATCGGCAGAAGCAGCCAGTCAGACAGACATTTCAGAAAGCTCACCCTGTGGGGAATGTTTGCAAGGAGGCGACGTCAGATAAGAAACGAAGACAGTATTGGAGTCACCCACCAGTGGAAGAGGAAGTGAGAGATATTTTAGGAGCATCATTACTGGCAGGCAATCTAGGGCCACGCTCTGAACCCTTTCCACTCTCTTTCCGTCCTGACTCTGACTTTGAGCATGTCTCTGCCCCAGCGAGCTCCTCTGTAAAACAGGCACAACAGTAAAACCAAGTCCCAGCTCCCGGAGCAGCTGTCCACACGGGAAACACTCAAGAATACATAGGGACCATGATGGCGGTGCTGGTCAACGTGGCTGCTAATTGGATGTGGGGGCTGAGGGAGAAAAAGGAGTCTAGAAAAGTGCTCACGTTTCTGATCCGGATTGCTGAAGCAGATGATGTTACCGTTTATCCAATAAAGAACCCATGGGGGGCGATTTAGAAAATGAATGGATCAGTGTAGAAAGGGTGGGGAAGGGATTTAGTAGAGAATGTATGCAAGTTTTAGAAGAGATCTTCTAAAGGCAGCCCTCTCATAACCATCATCAGCCCTTGTGTCCTCCTCAAGTCCAAGTTCATGCTCGTTAGTGTGGTATTGAGGCACTGCCCTTCTATCAGCAGCTTCCAAAGCCACCAGCCTCGGGTGCTTCCTGGGACACTCCAGCCATCCTAGATCCAGCCAAGCAGGATTTCATGCTGGAAGCAGGCATGTAAACATTCTTATTGTAAGGATGCTTCTTCTCGCAGAAGACAACCTTGGGTCCCCTGAAAGCTCGTTTTGAAGACTATTCTATTTAGCAGTCAAGCTTGGATCGGGGAGGGCGCCCTGAAGAACCTTACTCTGATAGGAGGAAAAAGGAATAATAGGAACTGATGTTCTCCAGCATCCTCTGGAAAACATATAAAGAAACACTTTTGTCATAGATTATGAGAGAAAGAGAGAGAGAGAATTTGGAAATAGGGATGAGGAACAAGGACCAAACTTTATTTCATTGTCATTGCTAACTTGGATACCTCTCCTTCCTTCTGGACTGTTTTACTCTCTGTAAAAGGAAAAGATTGATTTTGTTAATTTAATTTCATTAATAATTTATTCAACATACATTTATTTTGTACCAACTTTGGCCAGTTAGTACCTCGTATGCTGGAATCCAGAGATAAAAAGAAGACATAATCTCTACTTCTAAGATGTGCTCACTAGAGTGAGACATTGCTTCGTTATGTACGGCATGTAAAAACCACCCCAAAATTTAGCATCTTAAAACAACAATTTATTATAATTGCTTGCAATTCTGTGGGTTAACTTTGCATTCAGTGGGTGGTTCTTCTGTTGTTGCTTTGGGTCTGTCATGAGGTTGCAATAAGGTGATATCTGGTGCTGGAGTCCGAGAAGGGACTTGAGTGGGATGGAACATTCTGGATGCCTTCTCTCTCACATGTTTAGTGGTCTACTCTCAGGTGGCCACTTTTTCCATGTGGCATCTCATCCTCTAGAGCCTGTCAACAGGGCCATTTTCGTCAGTAGAGTAATTGGACTTTCTATTTTTTTTTATTTATTATTATTTTTTTTACTTCACATCCACTGGAGTATGGACTTTCTAAATGGTGGCTGGCTTATAAGAGTGTAAAAGCAGAATCTTACAGGGTCATTTTGACACATATTGTTGGTTAAAACAATTCTCAGAAACAATTCACATTGAAAGTGGGAGGATCTACACGAGGGCATGAATGAATATAGCAGGGCGTGGTTCATTAGGTCCAATTTCGGAGACTCGGCAGGACAGGCATGTACAAAGGTTGTCTGTCTTCGCAATAATAAAGTAATAGTTATGACAGTTCACGGACCTGTGAGGTTCCAGCTTCCCCAGAAGGCCCTTGTATATGCTATTTCATCTTTGCAATAATCCTCCAAGGCAGATATTGCCTTGCCTCTTTTTACATTTAAGAAAATTGGGGTTCTATAACTAGACCATGGTCACAGTTAGTAAATAGTCTAAACTGGATCTGAATATAGGTCACTCTAACCATAAAGCTCATACTTTATTTTCTCCAAAATGCTACACCCATGACTACTGCTGTAAAAGATCCTTAGAAGCTCAGGGATAGTACCCACCCCAGTTTAGTGGTGACAAGATATGCTTCATGGCAGCAGCAACACTTGATCTCCAACCTTCCTTTGAGCCCTACTATTTCACGTCAGGCAGTTTGCAGTCTAAGCTAAATAAGAATCCCCACTGGGCGTAAACTTTACAAAGGATGAGGCCAAATCGCTTTGGTAGTCTGGGACTCAGGTTAGAACTCTGGCCAATTTCCCAAAGAACTTCTTTGTACTTAAATTATACACATCTGGAAATCACTGCACAACATACCGTGGACAACGTCCTATACCAACCTTCTATATCATGCTTCCTTCTAACATGGAGGCGTGAAACCCCAGCAGTCACTTGGTACAGGGAGTTCGTTGGTAAATTAGCGATTTCAAGTTTAGCAGGGGCTAAATCATCACTTCAAATCACCATGGAAAATATCCCACATCTGAGCAAATCTAAAAAGACATGAAGCTTCAGCATCATGTTAAGGATGCCATACCAGGGATATAGTTGAGAGAATATGTGCTTTCACCAGATAATAACTGCTCAGTTACTAACACAGCCTCCTGGGCAAGCCCAACTTTTCCTGTGAAAGTTAATGCTGAATATTGTGACTCTCCATAGAGAAGTGATTGGCCACCTTCTAAAGGGTATATATCAGAATTTATAACCTTTGAACAAGCCTTTAGAAAGCCTAACTAGAACATATGTTAATAAAATGTAGCAGTTAGCGGTGACACTTGAAAAGCTGATGTCACGTTACTGTGGCATTTTTGGTAGGGATGACACTCTGAGAAATGAACAGGATGGAACCTTCCTTGAGAGAGCCCAACAAAAGTGGCTGCAATTTGTGCCTGTGAACATTCCGTTCTCCTTCTATTTTAGGAGGATGATGGGAAAGGATTAGAGTTCTAATCGTAGCTTCTTGGGGACTCAGTTTACCTAACTTTAGACTAAGGATGTTGGAAGGGGTAAGTTTTTTAGAGCCCCGTCTGCTCTTTCTATGGTTTCTTTAGGAATCCCTCAGTGTGACAATTCTAAATCCATCAGTCCATCATCATTTTATGAATTACATCATGCTAGTGACTTTGGATTGTAGGGATTCCTCAGAGAAGGACGGGCAGGCTGCTTCTATAGGGGAAAAAGTCTCAAGAGTATCTGACAGGTCTAGAGTGCCATATTTGCCTGAGGTCATCTAAATGTATGCATTCTAATTTTTAGAATTTCCACTTTTTCCCAGGCAATGTTGTGTATAAACCTGGTAAGACTGTAAATTCAATTTATATTGTCATTCTGTAACCCATAGGGTTAAAGTTTGGGTCTGATTTTCACCTGTATTGACCATGAGGTTACAGTACATTGGAGATTCTTTCAGGGCTGACACAGAAGCTCTCTGGCTTTCAGACTGGGCTTTCAACTAGGTATTTAAAGTCACGTCTTGTCATTCTCTTCACGTAAATTCTCCGGTGGAATCAGAAATAGCACCTCTCCACCCATCCAAGTCGTAATCATTATTCTCAACATCTTCAGTCACTTGATCTTTCAGAACTTCGTTTTCAATGAGCACTTTATCACAGAGAAGCACAGGTAACAAGTAACTGTTTCGTCCCTGCACTACAGGGACCACTAGTCATGGTCTACTAGTACTAGAAACTGGTCTACTGGTGTGCCATTTTCACTAGACATCCAGATAACCAATCTCAGGTTTGCAATTTTGAGACTTGGTTGCCCAGAGTCCAAGACCATTGATGTCACTGAGATGTTGGCGTGACTGCTGCTACTGCTGCAAAAACACAGCTTCACAGGGAACCAGGAGCCTGCTGCCATTAGCATCGCAGGCGCTTCTCTTGGGAGGCCGCAGTTGCCTGCTTCTCTTCTGCTCCTCCCAAGTTAGAACCCTCAAGTCCATGTCCCCAAGATTGCTGACCGGCCGCTGCCACCCGAGAGTCGGAGCCATGGGCGCCGTGCTGGTGGGATATCCTCCACCACCGTGACCTGTGAGCCTAAGCAGAAACCCAGTGTCCACACCTCCACGCCCGTTCTGCTGCTGCTGCTAGAAGCAAAAGTAGGAAAACAGAACGGCTTCCCTTTTTCTCCTGCCTTTCAATCTCCTGGCAGAACTCTACTTGAAGCCGGTCAGCTGCAGAATCTGGGCATGCATATAGCTTCCAGGCTTCCAGTCTCCTGCGATTCAAAACAGAGGAAAAACAAAAAGCTGTAATGAAGCTGTTAGCAATCAGTAACAAGGTTGGTGCATACACTATATACCAGATAAATTACTAGGCATTATATAGGATCGAAAAAATTGAACTTCCGCGACTCGATGACCCCGATTATTTTTCGTTCTGTATTCATGCAATGTAATCTTTAAGCTCCTCTCGCTAAGAGTTGGGGTCTGTTTCCCTACCTCTTGAATCTCGGCTTGCCGTGTGACTTATCATGGCCAATAAGATACAGTAGCAGTGCTAGCAAGCCCATTCCAAGTGTCGGCCTGCAAAGGCCCTGCGTGTTCCCACTTACCGTCTTTGAGTCGTACCTCCACATGAGAAAAAGCCCAGCACAGCATGTTGGAGATTAAGGGACTACACGGAGCAGAGACAGGTTGTATCGATGACGGCTTCTATATAGACTAGCGAGTTCTTTGTCCATCTGTCAGCTAACCTTGGACACATGAATGAGTTCAGCCAAGAACAGCCCATTCCCAGACAACTCACAGAATTGTGATTTTTTCAGAGTGGTTTGTTATGTAGCAACAGCTAACTGATACATCTGTTCTCAAGAGTACAAAATCTGGCAAAGAAGAGAAAACACACACACACACACACACACACACACACACACAGAATGAAAACAAATGACCAAGTAATACGCGTTCATGCTCACTGAATTATACAATAAGTCACACCCAAAGGGTTTCCAAGGAGAAGGAAGCCCCTGTGAACTGAGTTTCCATGTCTTTCATAAGAGGTAAAACCTGAGCTGGGCCTTGGAAAATTAGCAGTATTTCAATTGATTCAATATTTCTAAATATTTTTAAAATATGGCACGACAACCAACAATTTAATGCAAAGACTGTCTGGTGTATTGAGTGAAAGTTTTGAAGAAGTCATCGCTATCTTCTCTTTCACCTACATAAATATTTGCTGGGCTATATAGCTGAGTCCTGTCATACTAATTAAACATACGAGCACAAATATATTTTTAAAACAAGTTAAATTAGTATAAATATTTTTTTAACTAGCACAGCATTTTATAATTATTGAAATAAACTTGGAAATTATGGAGAAAAACATTTCTCATCTAATCTATAATCCCACTTACAGAAGCAGTCATTATTACTGTTTTAGTATATTTTTTCCAGCCTTTAAAAAAATACATATTTATATAGTCAATATCAAATGGCAAATATTCCTTCCACTTTCTATTTTAACAGATATTTTCTCATGTATTAAATTGCTTCAAAAATGTAGTTTTTAGTGGCATCATAATATTTTGCCTTCTGGATATACCATTATTTATTTCATCTTTTGTATTTTATTGGACATTTATATTGTTTTTCTATTCCTATTTTGTTCTATTGTAAGTAGCTATCTGAGAGTCACCTTTCTATTTAAAATACATTTGGATTGTTTTCTTCATATAGTTTACTAGAGGTGGGCCAAAGTTTATGCATTTTTAAAGGGTCTTGGTATATATTGCCAGATATCTTTCTTTTGCAGAAAGGGTGTTCCAAGTTTTTCTCTCTCATAAATGAATGGTATTTCTCATTTCATTGCATCTTCCCTGCATTATCACCTAATATATACATATATATCATTATTTTAATAAACACAAATTGAAAACCTGTGGTTGCTTTAATTTGTGCTTCCTTGGGTATGAGATAGATTGGACATTTTTCATGCACTTATTGCCTCTTTGTTTCCTTTTTGTGAACTGACTGTTCATGGTCTAGAGAATTGATATTGACATCAAAGTTCTTTTGTGGATAACCAGCTGCTCCTCACCTCCCGTGGGATGTGGGCTGTGCAGTGGGGAAGCTGTCATCTCCTATAAAAATGCCTATAGGATGGACTGCCTCACACGGCCATCCCTGCAGCTGTCACCAGGGTGGCATTGCCAGGGCTCTGCAGTAGACAGCCCTTCTACACAGGAGATGTGGAATCTCAAATCCATTTTATGCAGTCGCCTCCAGGGTCCTGAACTCTGTGGCACTTGTGCCCTGGGGGTTGTTTCCTATTCATGATAGGAGCATTTTGAGGATTTTCATTTTCCCAGAGGTACAAGGCCCTGCTGTGGGCACCATAAGGCTGTGCTGCTTGGGTGGTTCTCAGGGATATTGTGGCCTGCTTGGCCTGGACTCACTGCTTTCTTCTCAGGCTCCATGGTCTCTGCAATGCCGAAGGCTCTGGTGCAGAGCCTTGAGTCTCCTCACCCATCCGGAGTACCATGTCATTCTGCATTAAGCCACTTGTTAGTGTCCAAAGAAAAGCCTGATTTGTGAATATTTACTGGAGGCAATGCATCCATTTTGGGTCAAATAGAGAGCTTGGTAGCGTGAGTGATGAAGATGACTTGGAGATTAGCTTGCTGCCCTTCCATGCCCCATGGGACACCCTTTTGTTACATCATCTATCACTTGGTGGTATAATTATCCATTGGCTCAAATTCTTCTGCCTCTGGAGTGTGAGCTTTGCATGGGCAACATTTCGTTCCTCCCTGTGTCTTCAGCACACTGTTCCCGAGCTGGCACAGAGTAGTTGATCAGTAAATATTTGTGGAACCAAAGGAGTGTCATTTGGATTCAGAAGAAAAGAAAGCCTTGTGGAACCTATGAGCATAGGTCATTTGCTAACAAAGTTCTCAAAAGCAACTGGGGAAGGAGTGGGTCTGGTCCCAGGGCTGCAGCAGACCCCTTGCCCAGAGCCCTCTCTCAGACATGTGTCCCTCCACCAGAGGCTGCTGCTGCAAGAGGTGACCACAGGCCCTGCAGTGGGAGAAGGAGGAGGATCGAGTGATTCATGCTCTACTAGTAAAGTCATGATTTTTCCATCTGTTTGGTGTTAGGGTTGAACTATATCCCCCAGAAAGATATGCTGAAGTCCTAACCCTCAGTACCTCAGAATGTGGCTTCATTTGGAAATAGGGTCCTTGCAGGTGTCACTAGTCATGTTGGGGTCACACTGGAGTGGGGAGGCTCCTACTGCATCAGGACTGGTGTCTTTATTAGGAGAGGGACATTTGGACACAGAAACGCAAAGGGAAGACAGTCGTGTGCACACAGAGGCAGAGACCGGAGCGAGGTCCCGACAAGCCAAGGAACGCGCGGGGCTGCCTGACGCTGGAAGAGGCCAGGGCCGAGGGGGTGCGGCCCGCTGACACCTCCGTTTCTGACTTCCGGCTTTCAGAACCGGGAGAGAAGAAACCTCTGAGGTTTTTAGCCACCTGGTTGGCAGTGATTTGTTCCAGCAGCCCTAGGGAGCGAATACATGTGGTCTGGTGTAGCCTCCCCTCCTGTGCGCCACACACACGCACACGCATGCACACACGCACACGCACGCGCACACACACGCCCCAACACCCTTCTCCAGCGCTGGCCTCCTTTCTGAGAAATGATCGATACACCTCAGGCAAGTCTCTGCAGCTACCCTGGAGTTGCATTTTATTTCCCTTGTGTGGACCAGACAGAGAGCTTGTTTTTCACTCTGAGCTGTATTTTGATCATCGGCTGAGTGTGTGGGAGTCCGGCTTGTCGCAGCTCTGGGGGGCATGCTGGCTTTGCACAGGCCACCGGGGGGTATTCTTGGGCTCTTTGAAGGCACAGGGGGCCCGGCCATTGCCAATTTTTGGGCAGAAACACAATCAGCTGTCCTTCCAAATAGCTTGTTGACCTGAAGGTGGGGCCCCCACCTGACCCCAGAGGCGGGGATCAGGCTATGGGCTGGGCCACTGGCTCCCACCTTCCCCTCCATGTGATACTGGCCAGGTTGCTCCTCTTCTGGGAATGTGGGTTCCCCACGGTTACGGTGATCGCACCTGTGCCCTCTCAGAGCTCGTTTCTCGGTGGGGTCCCGTGGGGTACGGCCCCCCCACCCCAGTGCCTGGGAAGGCGGGAAGACCTTAGAGCAGGCCGGGAGGGCCTGAGATGCAAGAAAAGATCTGGTCTCGCCCAGGAACCAGCTCCCAGTGACTTCGGCACGCCTGCCTTGGGATAGTAGTAATATTATAGTGATAAAGAACAAACTGTGATTTCTTGGTGCAATCCCTCCTGTTTAAAAGACAAATTCAGGATCAGAGGGCAGGGTTTGAGTTCTGACGTGAGTCTGATCAAGTGTGCAGCCTGAGCTAAGCCCCTTCGTCTCTCTGAGCCCCGTTCTCCCCACCTGGAAAGTGGAGACGACAGTCCACCCCCAGGAGGGGCTGCCGTGACCCCGGATGGGCGTGCTTGGCGCCCTGCAGCGGGCGGCCAGGGAGGCTGCTCTGGCCCAGCGCCGCCCAGCCCGACACCTCTGTGTTTTCTCCCCTTCTGTGTCTCCTTCCCCCATCCACAGGGCCTCTAATGGCTTTGGCATCTCTGTGGTCCATTTCCTGGATGGAGGGTGTAAATTATTTATGGACGGACACATCAGCCAGCAGGCGAGGCCGCCGTGTCGGCGAGTGCTCACGGGAAGGGGCGGGGTCGGCCAGGCCTGGCCCTGCTCCCAGCTCCCGGCTCCCAGAGGGCACCTCCAGCCCCGGGCCTGCCCCTCCGGCCTTCGTGCCACCCTTGGGGGCGTCCCTGGGCCCTCCTCCCCTGGCCCAGGCGGCAGCACTCTGAGCCAAGGGGTTTCTTCCTTGCAAGGAAGCTGGGGCTCTCACTGGCCATGAATAATCCATGAGCTCCCAGGGCAGGGATCTGGAGAGGAGCACTCCCGCCATTAGTGACCCTGGTCTAACCCCTGAGATGCCCCCTTGCCACGCTGCCCCTGCCTCCAGCACACAGCTGGGTTGGGCGTGGCGAGCAGGGTTTTTTCTGAGCTGCGGAGAGGACGGTCAAAGATGCTCTGAGAGTTGTCAGCTGCTGCCCTGCGAGGGACGCGCCAGCATGACTCTGTTCACCTGCCTGAGGAAGCGCAGGACGCTTGCCCAGCGGGGAACTGCGTGTGAGGGTGCAGTTGTTCTTGACCTGGGGGAGGGGAGGTAGGCGATGGATTCTTTTGAGTGTCAGGGAAGCTGCATGCTTCCCCCAGGAACCGTGCATACACACAGACACAGAGACTTGGCAGGAGTCTTGGCTGGTCCCAGCGGGTCCCCAGCCACCCCTCCCACCCCCCACAGCCCTATTTTCAGGCCTCAGCAAGTGCCTTCGCAGCCTCCAGGGTGAGTGTAGGTTGTGGCAGTCTGTACCTTTCTTCCCCTGATGTTTGCCATGCCGGTTCTTATGGTTTTATTGTTGGTCTGTTTTCTTCGCCACTTCATCCTAAGTGCTCAGCATGGTGCTTGTCTCCCAGTAGGCCCTGAGCAAATATTAAGCTTGGATCAGGTGCTCAGCATTGCATGCTACTATACCCACGGAAGGAATGATCAGATCCACTTCCTAAAACGAAGCAGGTAATGCACTGGGAGAGGGTTTCCATTTCATCCTGTAATGACTTAGGTGAGCCCTTATTTTTCTCTGGCCTCCTGAGCTTAGGGGTTTGTGAGTCAGAGATAATGTGTAGGGTGGTCCTACCCTATACACTCTTGTCAGCTCTCGTCAAGTCACTTGCATTAGCTGGGTGGTTCTGGGGTTTTTTTCTTTTATTTTTGTTTTAGAGATGAGGTCTCACCCTGTTGCCCAGGCTGGAGTGCAGTGGTGTGATCATAGCTCACTGGGTCACTATGTAACCTCAACCTTCTGACCTCAAGTCTCCCCAAAGTGCTGGGATTACAGGCATGAGCCACTGTGCCTGGCCCTTCTGGCTTCTTTATGGAGCAGGAGTAGATATGTACTAGACATAAATTTTTCCCCAATCAGGGCATGATCAAATCCTGAATAAAGGAGACTGAAGAAGCTCGTTAGGTTGTTTTGTAGTTTACCAAGGATCTGGGTTAGCAACTTAAAGACTTAAGCCACCCTGGGGGCAGAGTAGGGGACAGGGATGAGAGGAGGGAAAGAAGGGGATCCCTGCTTTCTAACCAGCTACCATGGACCAGGGATGGTGCTGCTATAGGCACGTCATTTATTAGGTTATTTGTTTCTTATGGCCCCAGGCATTAAGTACGTTTAATATCCATTTATGGAAGAAGAAACTGAGGCTTATAGTGGTCACATAACTTGCCTGAGTTCACACAGTTCACAGGGAAGGATGGGACAGGGGTGGTATTCCAATATGTGATGTGTGCTAAGGTTCTTGTTTTCAAAGCCTGGGTGCCTCTCAGTGGTCTTGTCCACAGGTTCACGTGGTGGGCAGGGCAGATGTCACTACGCCCATCAGATAGGTGAAAAGCGGGGATGCTTGGAGATGTGAAGTGACTTACTCAGGACCACACGTCTGGGAGAGCGGTGGAGACACAGAATGCCTGGGTGGCCAGGGAGGGAGGGACACATTGGGGCTGGCCTGCTGCTTGGATGGAACATGAATGAGTGTTCTGAGGTATCGATTCATCCTGCCCAACCCTGCTCCCCTCGACGTGCCAGTCCTGGGGCAGCTGATCAGGGGAGGCTCTACTACAAGGCCAGTGGGCAGGGGAGACAATTGTCACCCAAGTAATGTCTCCTGGAGGAACAACATTTTCTCATTTGCAAAGCACTCTTACAGCCACTTTCTCCTTTGATGGTCCAGATAGCCCCACAGAGCAGGTGCTATTGTCCCATTTTGCAGATGAGGAAACTGAGGCTCCACAGCTTGGTGCAACCTGCCCGGGAGCACACTGCTAGGAGACTGTGGAGCTGGGACCGCCCCCGACCCAGCTTCTGGTCTTTTACACCCAAGGTCAACCCTGGACCATTCAGGCCGATGACCTTGGTTTCCCTGTGATTTCCAGCTGGCACCGTGCCCTTTGTCCCTGGGTGGAGGGCCTGCTCCTTCATGCCGTGAGCCTGACTGATAGGAGCAGAGCTGATTTCCGACAACCAGAGATTTGCTTGGGGTCCTGCAGAGGAAACATTGACTCCCTTGTGGCCACAAGAAGCCCATGAGACCTTGGTTGCTCGCCCTGTCTCTGGAGAGCGACTATCTGGAAACGTCTCCTTAGCTTCCTGCACCACGCCAGGGCAGGGCGTCAGCCAGCCACCATGACAAAAACACACTGGAGTGACACACAGAGAACGTAGTCTCTGTACAGATCCCATTGAACAGCTGTCCAGAATGTGTTTGTAGCGTATCTTTTTTCATTTTCTTTTTGCTGCTACATCTAAGAGGAGTAATTTCTGAATGTGAATGACTAATAGATTCTTTTATCTTTTGATTCATATTTTTCAAGATTTGCCAACGAGACTCACATTTGGTGCACAATAGAAGGAATGGCATAGTGGCTTGGAAACGTATAAAGGTAGGAGACGATGGATGACCACTACAGAACACACCTAAGCCGTGCACCTCTGGGCAGAGGTGTTCCTCCTCTTCATTTTCTACTTGTGACGCAGAGGGAAGGGAGCTAGCAGACCTGGGCACTATTCTGAGTGAGGCACAAATTTCCATGTAATCCACATAGCAGCCTGAGGGAGCAGGAGGTATTAGCATCTTTGCACCAATGAGAAACTGAGGCCCAGAGTTGTTGCCCAAAGTCCTCTGAGTAGTAACAGAGGCCAGTGGGGAAGGAAGCATTTCTATCTGTCTGATTTTACGGCCATGCCCTCCTGGGCGACCTCACATTCTCTCTCATGGACACTGTGTTCTGCATGACCCACATCTACAGTCTTGTCCGTGATCCCTCTTCCCTGCCCTTATTTAAGACCATCAGCTCTTTCTGTTGCCACTTACTATTAGCCTCATCTGTCCCAGCCCCGAGCACAGTCTGATCCCACCAGCCTTCTGCACAGGCCCTTTGCTGGCTCCCAGTTGATCAGAAATACATCTCTTGGTGTGGTATTTGAAGCTTCTCACTTGTCCCCTGCTTGCCTTTCCAGATTTACAACCATACCTACATCTGCAAGAGTAATACACTTTATAGAAGAAGAGTTCACATATGTTAACCTCAGCGGCTTACTGTATCTCTTATTTTCTAGCCAGCAAGTTTAGGCACCACTCCCTGAAAATCTCTTATGTATGTTCTTGCCTTGAGGCATTTCTTCATGGGCTGTCTTCGGCCTGAAATGTATTTTTCACTTTTTCTTTTTCCTTCAATGCCCTTTTGAAACGGCGCCTCCTCCACAAAGCATTCTGTGATCTCTACGCCACACCAGAATCCACTCCCAGATTTCCAGCGTCACAGGATGCCCAGCTTCTGGAGGTGGGGGTCCAGGTCTGAGCCTTCAGTGTCCCTCACGAGCCTCAGGAAATGTGCGTTACACAAAAACATTGGACGGCATTGAATTAATTATAATACTATCAATCAATAGCATTGCTTTCTGGATGAATGCCAATTAGGTCAAATGATTATTATTAGCCCAAGGCTGTGAAATACAATGGAAATAAAGGGATTGGATCCCGGGAAAAGGAGGGCAGCTGAGATGTGCCAACTTGGGTGAGCCCTTAGGGAACTGTTGAGGAAGGCGTGGCCACACTCTCTACTGGAACCCAGGGTTGGAAGAGGCAGACCTGGGGCTCCTCACTCCCAAGGACCACCCCTGCCTCTCCCCCAGCACCTTCCCAGAAAACCCATTAGCCTTTATCTTTCCTCCATTCAAAAAGCCCATCAGGGCTCAATGCATCTAGCAACAGAGGAACACCAGGATACCACTAAGGATGACAGACACGGTTGCCAGTGGGCGACCACGTTTCGCCATTGCAGTGTACTGTCACCGACCAGGTGCTCTTGCATAAATCTGTTTTCTTTTTTACTTGCTTGCTAATTATGGACTGTGAGACCTGGTGCCCTTAACTGCCCCAGCCTTGGTTTCTTCATCTGCAAAACAGAACTGACCCTCCCTGCCCTGCACGCTTCACGGTGTGAAACGGTGAATATTACTGGGAAGACAGGCAGGGGTATCCGCAGGAGTGGAGCGGAGCAGTTGCAGGGGAGCAGGGATGTCCTCTGAGGTCCCAGGATCAGTTTTCCTGATCCTACAAATGGGAATTCTTATTCCTGCTGGGCCTGCCTCCTGAGCCTGTATAAGATCTAAAGAGAAAACTTAGGAGTTGTGCATGGGCGTCAGTGTATTGCAGTATGCTGACGGGGCTGACGGTGGCCGTCACACGGACCTCGGATTTAATCTTGGCTCCGATGCTCACTGCCTGGGTGACCAAACACCTCAATGACCTCAGATGTAAAATGGGATGATAAAAGTAATGGACAAAAATTGTGCGATGCACATTCTATGTGCAGGGACTATAGGTATGCGTGGATGTGTATTCATTTAATCCATTTAACCTCCCAACAACTCAATGAATTCAGAGCTATTAAATTTCCATTCTATAAATGGACAAACTGAAGCACAGAGCAGTTGAGTAAGTACCTTGGGACATTGTCAAGGAGGTGGGGGTCTGGCTACTATGCATGGCACTGTGTCTCCTGCCTCCCAGGGTTTGTGGTAGGGAAGAAGAGGCGACGAATATGAGGCCCAATGCCCTGCCGGGGTCCGTAAATCTGATCATCTGATGGCTTTCCTGATGCTGCTGCCGGTTTTGCTGATAGAGCTCATTTTAGAAAAACATGGAGCCCCGCAGGCATGAATAGTGACCTGACTTTCCAAATTATGTTCCATCTTCTGTCCAACCATTTTCCACACTGACATCTTTCTTTACAGCTTTGGGAACATTTTAATGCTTTTGAAATGGATGGAGCACAAAGTTTGGTGCCCAGTTCGACCCAGTCTGTTCCACACAGCATTTTAAAGACCCAGAGAAATAGAGAGAACTGGACTGGGGGAGGGGGGG